>VICI01003242.1:0-13819 GCA_019593645.1 Akabosia matsudoensis | reverse complement strand
ACATGTCATCTTTATCGGAACATGATTTACAGATATTTCCTCACTACGACCGAACAAGACATGTTCAAAAAACATACAAATGGTCCAAACACTTTATAAAATATTATTTTAAAATGCGACTTGATAAGTAGTTCACCGTGAGTCTGATGCACAGGCTGCCAGCCTGTTCGTTTTTCTCAGAAAACGTTTGTCCCTATCATCTCTGTCCTGTTTTATCAGGAGTGTTCGATGAATTTCGGCTGTGTTTCGAATTGGATTAATAGAAGGAAAAACCTTTATGTTGCTGGTAGTGGTATGTTACTTGTAAATTGCATTCACCTCGACTTAATATTTTAGACTACTTGAAAGGAAATCTAGAATCCATTTTTCGACAACAAACTTTTGGCGCGAAGTACGAACAAAAAAATCATATTAGCAATCCTTACTTACGCCAGTTTGGGCTCTTCTTGATAATGAAACATGTAAAAAACATCTCATACTCTTTCGGCCAATTAAGGAAACAACCAATGTTTTATTTTTGACTGCACAAATATTTTGTGATTTTGCTCCAGTCCTAAAAAATACATGTTTACTCCGTGTTTTCGGGCGTATTTGGAACATTGAAAATGATGTAATTCAAGAAAACAATTTTTCCTCAATCGTCGTATTGATTCCAAGCAAGATTGGTTTGGGTGGACTCCCCTATCCAAATGTTCGAATCTCCCATCCGAAAACCCAAATCCCCTTCATCCAAATATCTAAATCCACCACCCATTCGGATACCCAAATAACCTTCATCCAACTATCCAAATCCACCACCCATTCGAATACCCAAATAACCTTCATCCAACTATCTATTCATACAACTAATTTATTTATATTTTAGAAATTAAAAACATGAAATATGTAATAATTACGCTGCTTTGAAAAACTTAAAATCCTACGATGACAGACGAACAGCAAACGGTGATTGATTATGTGCATATTGCATGTCATTATAAGAAAATTATTTGGATTTTTGGTGGACGGGATTTGGAGATTTGGATGTAAGGGACTTGAATGTATGGATTAGAGGTTTTCCACCATCGGTTTGTCGACAACTCTGGCTTATGAATATAAAGTATTTCCCTGCCCTGCATGTTTACTTTCGGAGACCTTCACCTGTGAGCAAAAGTCGTTTCTGTTTTTTCTGTCGTACTATGAACATTTTCACTCAAACATGTTACATTTTCAATAGGCATTTCGCCGGGTTCCAGTTTTCAAACACGGTTTTTTGTGTGATAGTATCAGTTTCAAAAGAAAACATGATTATACTATTTCTCTTCACATTTGCTGCAGCATCCAAAACTAATATTGTGCGTAACAGGGTAGTTATGAAGACTCTCAAGGAAGGAAGATGCTAAAATTTAATTTGTTGGGCAATATGATGGTGTTGCTACCAACTTAAGGAAGCGGCCAATCACGTTTTATTTAGAATATAATTGTAATGTATAAGTAAGCAGCACTCAAATATAATTTGCTGACTGGAAAGTGTTAGGTTTTTTACAAAAATATGTGCCCTAGCCCTTTAAGCCACTACTTTGCTTGTCTGATTAAGAGGAATCATAGATGATTTTTCAGATAGTGTCACATATGGAAAAGTTTTCCATGTGTTTGTTTTTTGCAATGTGAGTCCTGGAGCCAAAGCCTGTCTGAGTATTTACGTCCCATTGATCCGGTTTTCAGACGTCATTGGCATCGTGTTTTGACTTTTTATTGGTTACTCGCAAACACAATATTTATTGTGTCTTTTGACTCTGCAATTGCTGAAAATTACAATTCTTTACATTGCTTCATATATGCCAAGTTGTAAGTAGTCCAACTTCTCCTTAACATTTTTGAACCAATGGATTTTTTTTTGAAGAAGATGTGCTTTCTCTAATGCTGTAATAAGTTCTTGTAACTAGCGTTAATGCAGCAGATGCATCGTTACTGTGTGTCGAGTCATCTCGCCGAGGTGGCCGGGTAGACTAATCAGATCATTCCGATTGCACGCGTATCTGTAGCGATCGTTCGAGCATTTTCGCAACTATGATAAGAGCAGATGAATTGCGTCATTTTATGAATGACACACTTGCTATCCCATTCATTACATTTTTTTAGTGATAGTTTTCCATCGTTTAGAAGACCTAGCCTATAACAACATTTTGAGAAGCCACCAACACGCAAACAGGTTAATAATAAGAATAGTAATTGTTGTAGGTGCAAACAAATCATTGTACGCAACTATAACTCATACGAAGGCACCCCATGGACACACTTTTATACCAACGGAGAATGCGCATTAATAAATTATTAAATGCAAATTGTCGACTTTCAACTCGTCTAATGAAATATAATGCAACATGGCTGATTATTACCATTCATTACTGCAAAAAAAACTCATTTTTATGTTCGTGATGCTTATCAAAACAGTAGCAAAGTATCATCATACGGATGATGATGGTATTATAAATAATGCTCTAGGGACACAACTAGCTCGATGGCCATGATCTATGGTATAAGAGTCACAGTTTTCCGCGTTCATATTTCATAGCATGCAGTCAGTCTGAACACTGACATTAACGTCCACGTGCGGAGGTATTATTTTGCAATGACATTTTGATCATTGACAGACGCACCTTTCTTTTGTTTTTTGTTACGTAAAAAGTCAAAATAATCAAATTAATTAGCTTCTCGTAGGAATAATTGCTTTTGAATCATAAAGACTAGCAGAATATACTCATTTGAAAAAAAAATCTGCATCGTTGTTGTCGTAAAAAGTCAAAACAATTTTTTCAAAAACAAATCTGTCAAAATGACAGCGATTCTTTTATGCATTTTATGTGTCAAAACAAGGTTTTAATGATTCGCCGCCAGTTATTAGGCAAATCAAGAAGTACTACAAGTTAACTTTTTAACTACCTCGAAGCTTAGTTAATAACAAATTCATTCCACATAACGTTTGATGGGCATTTTTTGAGAATGTTCGTTTCTATGGTATTCTTCTGGTGCATATTTTCATTGAAATGATCATGAAAATGCTTGAATGAAATCAAAAGCTTATCTGTCTTACTATTACCTGTATAAAGCTACCTTGTGAAAACTAATAATAATAGTGTCATTTATAAGGAGAAAAAAGATTACTTCTGGGTCCATGCACCATAAACGATACAGACGAATCCAAATAATATTCAAGGAAACATAACTTATATGGAAAAGATTTACGAGCTTGAGAGTAACGAGTAAAATAGTGTTTTTTTCAATTCTAAAACTTTCCCCAATACGGTCACCTGATAACTAGGTGTGCTATTTACATTAGGTTCCGGCTGATTAATCTATGACGGACTCCCATGATAACTAAACAAATTTATCTAAACCGTATTCGCCAGTGCTTGGATTACTGCTTACACTACCACAATATTATACTTTCCTTTTTATATTCCCAAGTGCGTTTATACCGGGATTGCCCTGAAGTTAAGTACTTTTTATTTGTCCAAGCGATCAAAATAAATTTACATTGGTTTTTCAAATTGTTTTCGGTAAAAGTTCGATAAATTTACATTGGTCAGTTTGTAGGCATGTATGAAAAATTTCCATATTACATGATTTCCCTCAAAACTAATGGCCTAGACTCAAATGACAGCGCAATCCTCTACTCTTGCATTTTAGGGCATAGTGACAGGACTTGGCAATACAAGCACGGGTTTAGCGGAATTGTTTTAGTTAGGGAAATCCGTCATAATAGGGTCTACATGCACCCCTTCCATTACGTCAGATAGAATATTTTCCTTGTACTGATTAAACACTAATTTATCAGTTACATTCAACTGTAAATCAGTGAAAGCTGAAAATTAATCTAGACAAAACCCCATTTCTTCACAGTTTCTGCTGAAAAAAACTGTTTAATAATTCAAACTTTGTTGCATGTGAGGTCTTGGAGCGTAAATGTAGCGTACACGTTTCTGAATTCAATTAACGACAATTAACGATACATTTTTTGTGAGAAATGTTTGTAAATGTAAACGCATCTAGTTGTCAGAGTTGAAAATTGTATTCGAGAATGTCCTCGGAAGAGAATAATTTTATTTTATGCATAAAAAACTTTCTCGGCACAACAGGTTGAAGCAGTAGTGGCGTCTGGACAAACAAGGCAAACAACAAGTTTTTCCTATGTACTTCTCCTGCTGGTGTTACAGATTCTAAAAAATTCTTGCAAAGGGTCACGTCGCTTTTGGTTTCAGGCTTGGGTGTTGCACTTATCTTATCCATTAAAGGATTGAGGAACCAACGCGTAGGAACTTTCAAACGAACGATAAAGTGTGAGAGGAACAAGATGCGAAGCGTTTTCTTCTCTTTCGGTTCTGTATGAACAGGAAGGATACATAATCGTTTAGGGGTTAAAATCTAGTTGACTTATTGAGCAAAAATGAGAATAAGACGAGAGTGGTGAATATGGAATATTATTATCATGGTTATTACTTATTATTATTGTGATTATATTTTTCTAGTGAAATACAAAGCAGTGTAATAATATCCGTTTTTATACGAGACCACGAAATATGGACGAGTTGGCAACGCAACAGAAAACCTCTTTTGCATTATGTTTTTAGACAGATTAGACCTCCCGTTTGGACCCACAGGGGGTATTCTTGGCTACCACACCCCTTCCGTATTCCGTACTTTTTTTTGTATTTCTCACTGATTCCTTTTTCATGTGGTGGTGGCTTGATTTGCATAATTTTGTTTCTTGTGATCATGAGTCTCATCTTTCGTTTTTTTCGCTTGTAAGTCCATCTATTACCATAATATTTCTTGGCTGGGACCGTTTTCCAAACGTTTTTATGGTCATTCAATGATTTGCTTATCGATAATGTTACATGAATGGGTCGTAAACCGATAACCTCATATAAAAAACAACTAAGATTTTTGGTGATTTACCAATGAACTGAAAAAAACGTTTTAGTGCTGAATGCTTGTATGTGCATTATGTGACTGACACAATGTGTTTCGACACAAGCAATATCACTGAAATTTAAGGAGCTACGTATTGCAAATGCTTTTTATTTTCTCTGCTTTCAAAAATTGGTGTGGGGAAACTTTGCTAATACTTGCACTTCTTCGACCATCTTCAAAGTTTTTATTCGCACAGGAAAAAATTTTCTAGTACACTTACATATTTACCTTCCTTTTCCTCAAATCACATTGCTTACTCCTGTTAGTGCTTGTCTGCGAACGTCAACTTGTCAATTATTTCGCCTACTATGGTCCAAATAAGTGAAGTCCCTCTTAGCCTTTGCACTCGAATTTAGCATAAGATTGTTTTAATTGCTGGAAATTATGCAAAGGCACGCCCTTTCATTATAGTACTGGTGTAATTTCCATTGCAGGCCTCCCGCTCGCTGCTTCTTTTTTGTTTTCATCTCCATTACAGGTTGATAGCTCTTCTATTACCGTTGCACAAAAAGCAACAATTAGTACATCATTTAACGGTATTAGAGTAATAAAACCTACACAGAACCAGTGCGGCTGTACGCACTTGCAAAATAGCGAAAGCGTTACGCAGCACTACTTTGTGCAACATGGAGCACTTCGTGTGTTTATAATATGATTTTGAGGTATCGATATTTAAACTTAGTAACTTTGACTACAACTGTCTAAAGAAATAGGAAAAACCCTTGTGACAAGGAACAGCCTTGGATGTTAGGTTTATGTATGTACCAAGTTTAAGACCTGTAGGTCAAAGCGCGCACGAGTTTTGGCGATCACAGACGAACAGACAGACAAACACCCCATACGATCTTATAAAGCAGCTTTTGCTACTTAAAATAGCACCTGTTCCGTGGCTTGTATACAGATTACGTTATCATCATAAAGAAAACGAAAAGGAAACTGTTGATTAGATAATAGTTGGCTCAAAACAAGTGTTGATTAGTCCAAGCCAAACCTAAAAAGATGTCTTTACACCGAGCAAACACCAAAGACCAGCCTTCTCTTTTAACAATATTTTTTTCTCGCTATTTGGACAACTTTATGCCTGGCTACGCATAAAAAATGTCAATATCGAAACAGAGATCGAAAAGCTTCCTGTGTAAAATTCATCAGAAGCAGTCTTCTGCCCATTATTATTTCTTCTCTTGTGATATCATCTATCGAGGGCTAACCATTCCGGTTTTCGTACGCATTTTGTGGCTCCGTCTGCGCAAAAAAAGCTTTGCAGTTGCAATAGAAACACAGAGAGGCGGTGGATAATAGGATAACATAGAAAATCTTATAATGAGAAACACAACGTCGTCGATGACTTTACGATGTCATGGTCATTACGCAGATGCGTATTTGATTCAATCCTGATCCCGACTACAATTTGGAAAAGGATTACATTTGGGTTAAAACAGATCATGTAATAGCTTACTTCTCCGAGTAAGAAAATAATTTGTTGTTATTTTACCCGTTGTGTTGCATACAAATGTAGTTGCGAAAACCTACATATGTTTAGAAAAAAGGCTAAATATTGTTTACTTGCGTACGGGAGGAGACAGGGTGGTACACTTAAAAACCCTTCTAGTAAGGCTGGTACTAAAGTAAAGTATGTAAGTTGAAGAACAAACGTAACTACCGTATAATTTAGAAGTCTTGTCAGAATCCTCTTGATTGACTGATTCATGCCGAATCATGACTCATTTCAAGGGGCCAATGAGATACACACCAAGAATGATTGATGACTAACCACCTAATCGCGACCATTTAGGAAATAATTGGCTCAAAAAATTAAATCCTGTGAATTCAGCATATTCCTTGGGATACAATCTTTTTCTCTTTCCTCTCTCTTGTACTAATGATACCACCCCTTTCTCTTTAAGGTAATCGTTTTATTCCCTACAATTAGAACGAAATGTGTATTTCCCCACTTTAAACATAGCTGTCAATCAATTATGATTCAGAGGTCATTAGATTTCAATTTTCTTTCCTCAGCCATTGACCCATGAATCGTCCACAAAAATAAGCTTTTCAAACGTTCTTTCCAAAAGAGAAAGTTTCTTTTTAAATGCACACTTGAAGGGGCTCAATTTTGAAACGGTGACATTTGCTGTCCTTCAACAGATGTAAACTTGGGGATCTTCAATGGTAGGAATAACGATTTTGTGGGTAACAGTCAACAGTAGGCCAAAAGGTGTTTGAATTCATTTATAATTTAAATTAGATACGAAGTCATCCTACAATATACAAAAAAGACACAGAACTAGTTTACTTAAATACGCAAAAGAACTACGCATTTGTTGTCAGGATTTTAAAGGAGGATCAATACCCACACACGCACTCAAGTGCATTTTATTTTTCTTCCTTATCTTTTTGGTAATATGTAATAGTAATAGGAGAAGCGTTTATCCCCTATTTGTGTTTATAATGTTGTCTACACACAAGCCCATGGAAAAAATTGCGTTTTTACTACTAACAAGCAATATTATGTGTTTCTGTACGTGCCTTTTGTACTCGCTAGAAGAGTCTCATCTTTCCTCTCTCGTTCGGTTTATGTTGAGCTTTGTCGAAACCTTATTATGTGGTCTCATGTGACCAAATTTCATGCAAATAAGGGTGGAACCCGCTTTCTCACGGTGAAACGCACGAACTAACTCTTTTCCATGATCAAAATAATTGTAATTTTAAAAACCTTGTATAAATTCAACGAGTAAAAAATACGATGCAGTCAGTCAAGCACGTCTAAACTAATCTCATATTCACACAAAAAAGATTCTCAAAGTATAAAGGTATTTAATTCATATGAAGGATATAAATAATATGCTTTACTTTTATACCAACTGCTACATAAGATGGGCATCAATTTACAGATTAGTCACCAACAAATGTTGCTCATTGAAATGCAAAAGAAAAAAAAAACAGATTTTTTGACGTCACAACGAAAAATGCCAAGGCCAATCATGAAGTTAACAGTTTAAGATGGATTTAGAATGCAACTGCGAAACAGGTAAATGTTGTTTTTTTGGGGGAGACGTATGATTTTGTTTGGCCGGTGCGGTGATTTATTATTTTATGAATGCAATGCAAATTATAATATACCTGACGAGACGAAAGCAATATTTCATCGATCGATAAAAACACTTCGAGACAGTTTATTACATGCTTTTAAGCTGTTCTCACTCCAAAGCGACGTATCCAGAGTGCATCGATAAGAATGGCCCTTGGAATCAAGGATGAAGCTCTAAAATGTTCCGCCTACTTTGGTCTTGTTTTGGTACTGAAATTGTAGTCAGCAAGAGTTGCTGACTTTAGATGAAGGCAAGAGTTTCAAAAGACCAAGCGTTGAAAGCAAAAAGTAAACTGTTGAATACTTTATGCTCAGTGGAAGCAGGTTTTGATGAATCTATTCATCAATTCACCGAGTATGAACTAATACTGTGGAGAGATTACAAGTTGCATTAACCTAAATTGGCATGGCCATTTCTAACCATACCATAACCAAGTTCCTCTTTTGTGAATACTCTGTCTGGCTAATAGTTTTGCTCTAACCAAAAATGCTAGCTAACCCGTGCAACATTTAGAATTCGAAGCGGTTCCGATTAAGTTACTGATAACTGCTGGAAACGTGTCCTTTCTTTTTTTGCACGTTCACCTAACCATACAGAAAGCGATAAGCAACTTTGTTTTATGTAATAAAACTGGATTATAGCCTAGCTGTCCAGGGTTCATGGATAAATTATGTGCCTAAATTGAATATAAGTTTATGGCCAACCTTCCATGTGCCCAGTAAAAAAGGACAATTATTTGAAAGTGCAGAAAACGCACAAGGAACGAGTACTTAGTACTAATACACTTTAGACCTGTAAGTATTAATGTAATCCCTACATTTGAACATTGATCAATACGTAAAGAACAGGGAAATGAGTTCTGTCATTCCGCTTATTCAATGTAAATTAATTGACCACTTCCAGAAAGTAGGATGTTTTTTCAAATGGATCTAGCCCTAGTGGCGGTGGTCGATGAAAGTGTCCAACCGCAAACCAAAAACGCAAGGTGGACGAGTTTTCAACTGATTAGTGGTCGTATCATTTTCACAGCAACATAACAACATGATTGCAAGACATAGTGCGTGTGTGTGTGGAAATGTGTTTTTACTATGAGGCGGCTTTTTCTTCGGCTTTCAACCACATGATCATGTACTTAACGCGTTTTTTTTTGTTTACGGACTTAAAAGTCAGCATCATCATCGTCTTTCAAAAAGAATCTCGCTTTCGACTTGACCCATTACCCATCAAATAGCACCGAATTTTGTACTTCCTCCATCAGCGCCACTGTACAGCTCCGATCCGCCGCCAATCGTGATGCATAGGTATGAAGTCATGACAAATTTTTCACGAGTTTCTTTAATGGGCAGGAACAGGAGGAATCTTTTACCCTCTTTATTTATCTCATCATTAACGTGGACAACTGTGTCTGCACGTTGGATTTGGATTTGAAAAATGTAAAAACTTTGGCCCGATATCAGATAAATCAGTCTCGTCAGCTAAATTCTACATGGAAGTATTCAGTTTACTTTTAAATACATAAAAAAATACTTTTATTTCATTTACATAATTGCACTAAACGTCCAGAGTTAAAACAAAAAAAAACCGTGTGATTGAGGCCGTTACATGATTAAATTTACAACTAGATCGTACTTTGTATGTATTCCACCGATTTCGTTCAATAACTAGCGTAAAATTATCAATAATAAAGCTCGGAAACGATAAAGAAGCGTGTCGAACCCCACTTATTGATTGCTCACAATTATCAAGGGATTGTATAAGGAGCTGCCAGGAAAGAACATTCAATAGGTTTTTTTTGTGTAGCGGTCTTATTAAAAATTATGACTTTTTGGGGGGAACCCTGTTGGTGATTCTCTCACACCAACAGAAGGAAATAGGAACAATTACGTTTTCTTAAATTGATATTTCAAATTGGAATGCAATCTACTGTTAATCTTGATAACGTCAAGTAAATAGCCTGTAAGTTAGGAGTACTTATTTTCTGTTATGCAGGAGATGGTTTTGAATTAGACGAAACGAAAAAGACCACCACCACGCACAAATTTGTTTTGTGTGCGTGGCCCACAGTAGTTGTTACAGTAACTCCTGCCTTTAATCACTTTTCACAGAATACAAATCTTCGCGTTAACACGTTTTTCTTTTAAGCTGTTTAACAAATTTGAAAGTGTTTGGGAGACAATAAAAGGGAAGAAACAAAAAGGAAAATAAATTTCCCATTTCCTCCGTGCACAACGCAATACCCCTACTTTTACCTGACAAAAGAGAAAAAAAGCAATTTAACAACTTTTACAAGCACCTGGTGTAACCAATAGGTAGTTTGGTGTTTCCTTTGGTATACAAAAATTATGTACATATAAAACATTTTCGAATTTTTCCATATTAATGTACAGTTTAAGTATGCAACAAAGCTTTTATCCGCCAATTTGAATATTTTGGTGTACTTAATTATCTTAGACTAACATTCGTAGGCAGAGCACGAGCGGGGGTGGGTAATCCAATGAATATAATTATAATTTAAGGCTAAACACACACCGGCAGCACGCACATTTCAGTTCCAAAGTATTTATTCCAGTTCCAGTTGGCATTCCGAAGGAAATATCACTAAAAAGTTAACCGACTGTTCTTCGATGTAATGTTCTTCGATTCTTCATTTAATTAGGCTTTATCATCGCAAACCTTACGGTTTGCTCGATAAAGCTCCAATTGTCCAACATAGCTTTGTATTTAACTTCGAATTAGCTTTCAAATCTTTATTTTTGTTTTCAATTCAGTTGTCAAATGATTGACAGGAACATGCGAATACGTGTTTCAAACAACAATGATAAATGCGCACACATGCACTAAAACAGTTTTGTGTATCGTAATAGAGTACATGTCTTGTTCCAATTAAATTTCGATGTGCCTTGCAAACAACGCAATGATTTATTATTGTAAAAGAACAGTTAAAAAAATACGCCATTTATTTCTATTGAAACCCCAAATGGTACAAATACCGATTTAATCTGCCCTACAAATAAATACATTTTGCCCCAACCACAGAATTAATAGCATGCAAAAATTTAGATATACATTTCGGTGGTAGCCAGTTGGGCTCCCTGTGGGGTGCAAACTTAAATTCAGGGCTAATCTCTTCGTGACCATAATAGCCGTATCAAAAATCGAACAACTTTGTCTGCAGTAAAAAATACAACGGGATGCTTCGAAATAGCATTTTTATTGCGCTTAAAAAGTACCTAAGCATTGTATACACATTGCGGTCTGCGGTGACGAGATGATGTAACCGAAAGTTTGCACAAATCTGGAATACAACTGGTATGATGTTTTTTAATCATTAAAGTAAAATATAACTCATGATTAACAATTGAGGGTATGTGTTTTATTGTTATTTCTGTGACGTTCCTTAATTGTTGTATGCATCAATAACTCAGCGTCTTGTCATTTTTGTTTGTAGAGAAGTCACCCAAATCCAAACTCACTGAGAGTCGGTAAAATAAATTAAGGAAAATGTATGTTTTCTTACACAATTGATTAATTGGTCGGCATTGTGTGCAGAATCCTAATTTACATATTTATTGCAGATTGTGCGTATCACGAGTGACAAAAGTTTGACTGTGATTTTTTTGTGGGTTGTGAATTAAGAAAGAGTCACGTCACAAAACAAATATTTAAACGAGACAAGTTCAGTCACAGACAGAGCCATGACTACACGTACAAATATACGTGGCTTTTTTAAATGTTTGTAAGATTTGTTGGGGGAGTTTGCGATAAATAAAGATTATGATGATCGTATTTGATTGTTTAGTGAAACAGCCAAATTTTATGCAGATGAGTGGTGGTTTTGCATGTAAAATCATGTAAATAATTTTACCCCATTCACAGTGATATTCACACCTTCATATTTGTTACATGGTGTTTCGCCTTGTATGAATTACCAAAAATAAAGTTTAGAGAAGTTTGAAAAACTGCAGAAGCACCAAATCTCAATTTTCTTTTCAACAACAAACTTGTGTCTACAAGCTAGAAAAATTAAATTCATAAAATCATCATAAATTTCTGAAAATTGTTTTACTACAATTACAATTTGCTTCTCATTATAAAAATTAACTGACCAGAAAGTAAGGAAGAAATCCGTGCGAAGAAAAGTAGCTAAAGTACTCAAATTTGCATTTTTCTGAAGCTAATATGAAATCAAAATATGAGAAATCAAAAAATTACCGGTCAGGTTCATTCTTTTAATTGAGATTAGAAAATGTGTGAATTGAAATATTCAATAGCTAGTTCTATTCTATTATGTTATTCAAGTTGCCCACGGACAGACAAACAAACAAACAAATTACAGGAAAACTACTTTCATACTCTTTTCCCTACAAAGAAAAAAAATCACATTTGTCTAAACAAAAAGTAGTATCAATCACGTAAAGCAATAATGGCAACAAGCTGACATTTTATGAGGCTGTAATCAAGTAAGCAATTGTTTGTATGTGTGCACAAGTTGAAAAGAAAAAAAAAAACATTTACAAAAAACTACTTCGTTTGAAGCGCACACACAGGGATGAAAGATGAACAATTACTTTCAAGCTTCCTGACTTCACCAAAACGTATCATTTCGTGAGCCTCCTCCATGTCCTTGTCGTCATTTCAATTTTTTAAAACCAAAACTTCTTTTTTTGCGTTGAAACGCGCTGGAACGGGAGGCAAGCCTCTTGTCTCTGGACAAGACCATTTTTTGAAGGCAACGTGCAGTCCAGGCATATTGCACACAGGCATCTTTGAACACCTTAATCCCAATCTTGTTAACATGTTCGCCGAAGGAAACTTTGGTTTTGATCGAAGTTTTTTGGTAATACATATTTTCGAATAAAATCCAGCTGCTATGAAAAAAAAATCACCAAAACCTTTTGGTTAAAGATAATTCAGCTTAATTTAGCTTCCTAAACCGAAAAGAACTATCCATAAATCTTATACCACAAGTAATCAAAATAATGTATAAAGTTGTTTTCCTCGCAAACAAGTCGGGTTCGGGTTGTTTTTTTTTTTGGTAGTACCCTAAAATTGGCTACGAACATCGCGAAAATGTCCATTTCATTTCCATAAATTAGGAAGGTCTTGAGTTGAGTTCAATTTAATAAAAAAGCTCCAAAAGAGACGGCAAAGGGCACACATCCAGAACGAAGCCTTGTTAGCTAAGTACAGCAATTATTGTTTCCTTGTAATTCCTGATAGACACTTATCTTTTAATTGCGATGTAGATTGGAGTAAAATACATCCACAAGAACACCGCCATTTAACAATGAAGTCCATCTTCAATCTTGATTAAGGTAGCGATAAGTATCTAGTCAGCCTTGACAAATACTCACGTTGAAGGGTTGTATCGCTTCAATAAAGAAAACATGCGGAATGGCAGGTGCACGCACAGTTCTATAGATTCTAGTTTATTAATGATTGCACGCTAAAGTACATGCCAGTTTATTACGTGATAGCATATCGAACAACTGGGGCAATTCGAGAACTAGAGTCTTTATAGTAATTCAAAACAGACAGTTAATGTTTGCAAGATGGAAGATGGACCATTGATCTTGTTTCTAACACGCCCCAGGGCATCCGATACGGCAGCAAAATGTTTTCGCACATTAATTATCATCGCATAATTACGTTTTTATGATCCACGTACAACTCGACTTTTGGTGGGTGTGTTCACACACAAAGCCCAAATTGACGTATGTGACAGAAACTTCTTTACTCGGTAAAACCGCAGACCTTGTGATGAGCCACTCAAGCAA
>VICI01003241.1:0-13819 GCA_019593645.1 Akabosia matsudoensis | reverse complement strand
TAATAATGACAAAGTACGGTGCAGTCCAAGTTGCACTCACCGTAGACATTTATACAAATTAGTTAGAATCGTTGTGAAGCTCCAGAGAAAAAAAAGAGAGCTAGAAAAAGAAGATGAATGTGTTGTATGAATATGCTGTGTATGAATATGACAACCTTGAAAAAAAATGAAAATGAGAAAAAAAAATGATTTTGGGGATGATGGTTAGTCCGTTGTAGAGATTCGTAGGAGCTTGATCTAGTTGTTGTACTAAACATAATATGAAATATATTTATCGTTGAAGTAGCTGTGATATTTGCAAGTGATTTGAAAATTGCAAAATAAAAAAACCTACAAGAGATAACACTTAAATCGCGCGTAGCACCACCATCATCTCTTTTCCATCAATTGGCAATCTTCCGTAGTTAGCGTAGAATCCTTTGTGCACGACGATATTAAATAAATATAGCATCAAACGGCAATTTCAAACATCGAAAATAGCATCAGATGCAGTAGTAGTATCAGTCTAGGACTTGTAGAGTCCTTCCAGAGCAGTTTTATTTACCGGGCATAATTTAAATGAAGATGTTTCTGTAGACCACATTTAGTATATAACGCACCGAGTTTCGTTTATGTAAGCATATTTTATACTCCATTCAAGAGCACATTCACAGTTTTGCCCTACACAAGAAAAATGGTGAAGAAAACCCTTAGTTGGTGCACGTACATTGGCAGCAAAACGCTTTGCTCGTGGTGGTATAAAAGTATAAAACAATGTAATGTAATGTAAAACTCGTAGAATTTTGGTTAAAGCCCAATAAATTTACCGGTACTTTATATAACATGATTCCGGCTTCTATGAGAGATCATTATCAATTACAAGCATCTTAATCAATTGACAGGAAATGTTTATGCTCATTTGCCGCTATAAAACTACTACTAAAGAGCGTGAAGAGAATTCAACTTCGCGTTCGCTACGACTAAAAGCCTAACAGTACGTAAGTCAGAGAGCGTGCATATTTTAAAGATGTTGTCTGGGTCGCTTTTCAATAAAGCGTATCTATATTTTGGAGAAATTGGAAAAAGTATATTGAGGAGCCGGGTAGAGTCAGCGTGTAGACAACTGTGATAAAGCTGAAAAGACTTGAAAACAATACTAAATAAGAAGAAATCAGAGATTTCGGTTTTTCGACAGAATTATGTAATTTTTCATTCGATATCCAGCCATAAAGCCACATATTAAGCATTTAGGATGTGTATTTACTGTCCGGTTTAGCAATTTCGTACTTCAGAAGATGCAACCAAAAAGAGGTCCAGTTATCGCCATAAGATTTTTTATAAGGGGCTGAATTGTAAATGAGTTCAAAATCATTATGATTCAAAAATCAAATTTGTAACTTTCATGTCGCTCCACAGCTGTCAGTATGACCAATTGAGAAAGTCTGATTGATCTATTCTTCTTGATGTACTATCAAGTTTTATCATAATCGTTATCGAATTTCCCTTAGATCAACAAGCAATTAACCTACATTCTGTTAAACCATCTTCAGGAAACTTGGAGATGCACTTTTTATGCGCATTTATATATTTTTCGATCGGGCAATTTGTCAAGAAAAGTGAATCGAACAGATGAACTCGTTTACGTTGCTCTTTTCGAATTCAAAGTCTTGAAATCCCCAGATCTTGAAAGTAACAAAGGTATGTAAAAATTTTTAGCACAAGCTAGTTTTTAAATCGGTCATGCATTTGCATCACAATATGGGAAAACACATACAATGAAGGTGCACAACATAATCTTAGTTGACAAAGAACCGCACGGCTCGGTCACTGTCGTGATGTTCGTGTGAATAACACGAGCCATTTGATTCTCACATGATGGCTCTTTGAAGCCAATGAAATGCATGTTAAATGGACAGAAAAACGTTGATTTAGTCAAATGTGATGGACAGTGAAAGGTAAAGGGATAAGCTCATATATTATATGAAGTCAACTGTTGTTGATGAGAGCAAATCACAAACGTGAGCCCGTTCACCGCTAAAGCTTTTCGAGTACATAGGATGAGTTTGTAGCTAAATGATTTACATTTTGAAGGATCGTAGATTTTACGGGCATAGCTCTAGTATTTAAAGGGTGTATTTCATGCACTAAAATACTAAATTTTTAAAAGGCTTTATTTAGATAGAGCACAAATTTTTTTAGTATGAACATAAGTATCAAGTTTAGCGGTCATACTGTGCACTCAAAGCATATTAGTAAGTTAGTTTTAAATCCCGTTGTACTGTTCATTAACGGTTGTTGCTGAATATGGGTGACATGACCATGCGGCGTTGTATTGAAAATTGTTGCAAATTTTTCTTCACACCTAATCTTAATGCCGCAACACATAGGTCATCTTGACATCACGGTGTGAATTCTGTCATCAGAAATTATTTCCCGCCTTACGGATAACGCTGTTAGGTAAAAAGCTTCCAGTTTCATTACTGATTGGCCATTGACAATTGAGGACCTTATGATTTCAAAACTACTCATGAGAGCATAAATATTCTACCCCTTGCAGACAGTTGTACTTATCTGTTTGTTTCAGTTACATACATGTCCTCCCTACACAACAATAATACAAATTTTAAGTCCATTTCTGGTATACAAAAAACCAAAGTAAGTTCTACCTCAGATGTGGACATAAATCAATGTCAGTAGTCAGTGACATGTCATCCCGAAAAAATCTTTATCATTTGCCCCACAAGCAAAATTACTATCATATGCCATGTAGTGTGCACAATGAATTGTTGATTGTATACTTTATTGTCATCTCCACCGCCTTTAATCGCGCACCATAAGTTATTAGCTTTTTATCTTGGCTAAATTAATCCGTATATTAACGGGTTAGACGTGTGGGCGAACATGATGAGGGCTTCTTTAAAAGTGTCGATGAAGCAACTTTAAAATATCTTTTAGATAGACGTTGCTTCTAATCACGAGTAGTATTCATATTTGTTTACGACGATGCTTGGAGACAGCCTATTCACTGCCACAGAGGGGGTTATGTACTTAATCACCGAGTTCATAAAAGGTTATAGTTTACGGACAATAAAACAAAGGGAACAATAACTTTTTGATTTTGCTGTGACGAAATTGCTTATGACATGTGTGTGTGGCATCACGCGACATGAATTCCCAAAGAGTTATTTTTACAGACGTTTTGCATGGATTAAAAAATTCGACAAACTTCTTGCAAAGTAGGATGTGAAAAGGTCAAACACATAAAGCAGTGGTAAAATGATCACTTTTATTTGGCATATTTTGGTGTTAGATTGTGCATACTCCCCTACTGCTTAGCACTTGGTGAATTCGTATGGAATTGGACAGTGATAAGTGAGACAATTAAGGCACAATGCATGTACAAGACGAAACTGGGACACAAATGAGAAATGGTCTATTTGACTCACACTTCATCAGTCCCTTTATTCAGGAGATGCACTTGACAGCACATCTACAACGGAATAGATGCAGGTCTGAAATAAAATGACTATCAATTAGACTAGCATTTAATTAAACTTTATTGTTATCACCTCATCACTACCATGAATCACGTATGTTTGATGGCATGAAATCATAAAAAGTGTAAAAACACGAGTAATTGAGTTAGGGAAATCAAATTTGAATAGACCAGGAAATACATAAAGAATACAGCTCAAGAAAATGGTGAATGGTGAAACATTTTCGTCCTTGTTTGCTTTATGCATGTCACATGTTCAACCTATACTTCGTGCTAGTGTGTAAAATGCAAGAATTGCAGTTATTTTCATGCTCGCCGGTCACCCGCACGGCCGCCGTCTAATACAGTCTCATCTCATCTCATGTACAAATGTAAAATGGCATTACCAATGTTCGCAGTTTTACCATTTGCAATTTTGCATAGAATGTTACACTTTTAATGAATGAACTTATCATGAAGCAACATATTATTGAATTTCTATCACTGAAAAAATGTAAAGATTAAAAATGCTCTATTTAAAAAAATGATGATAGGCTCTGCGAGTACCTACATTTTCGCTAACAAGGGGGAGACAACAGTATTAAAAGTTTCCAACACAAACACTAATGTGTCATAAACAAATAATCACAGAAAGATATTTTATAGCCAACTAACGATATTTTCGATAGAATGTCCGGCTTTGCTACTATCGTCTATTATCGGCTCATTCTTCTCCCATAATGAAACATCTTTTCACCATATTCTGCAAAGGTATTTAATTTATTGGTCATGAAATCAAAGTCTCTCCTAAGTCTGACCTTTTTTTTCTATAATTGAAGCCTAATTTTTTTATTTTATTTTTATTTTAGATTGTTTGATTCCACAATGTAATAAAAAAGAGATCCCGAAAAAAATTATATGACTTTGCCAGGCCAAATTGTATTTCATTCAAGAAGTGAAACTATCCCGTCAAGTAGGAATGCTCGAATGCTGTCCACACGAGGCAGAGATTTCGTCATACAGGACATTTAACTAATTGTGGATTCGAGACTTCGCGAAATTCGGAGGGGCTTCTCATTGACATGGTGACTGAAAATCGTAATTACCATTGTTGCTATCAGACATATATCGGTACAAGCAATTATGATGTTGGCATGGTGCTACAATTCACCTACAGTATAGTCTGGCTTTCATGTGGTCATCCAACTCCCATGTCCATTAAAACCAAAGTTTGTCATTATTCATAATTAACTCTCTCAACCAAAAAAAAAAAAGAAGAAAAGAAGAAAAAAACTCTTATAATCTAAATGCTTGAGCTTAACGCTTCATGTTTCTATGAAGCTGATACTGAAATGAAGAAAATGAATGCCAGACAAACGGTGAATGGTGTCACTTTACCATGAAAAGTTTCATCTTCACTTCGTGTGCCCTCCGTAATGTGCCGATTGTTGCCCATAAATTACTGACTCTTACGGGGAAAGTCTACTAAAAATGGCTCTAAGGATCATTAATGTGGCCAACAGGTATACAGAACGAACAGTCTGCGCTCGAAATAGCGACAGGGGTCTCACGTTCATTGTATGTGCGCAGAGTGATGTTGACTGATCTTGATACAGATTTTTACCACTTGTTGCAACAACCAATATTGAATATCTCTGAGGAAATACAAGCGCCATCGGGGATGAACCTGATAACTTGTACACATTTGCATGCTTTGTTCTCTATGAATGAGACGAGTCAAGAGCTTTTGTTGTCGTGAATTAAAAGGCTAGAAGACATTTTGTTTTATAGCTTTGATAGCTTACATGGGTGACATGAATAGATACATTTATTACCAGCTCAATTTAGACAAGCTGTGTGGAAAAATCAGCTATCTTGTGTCACATTTTATCTGTTTTGTCGATTTTTTCCTCTCTAGTGTCTTGACATTTAAATAAAACATGCCCTGCAAGCCTCGAAGTTGTGGGAGCTGCATCGCTGCATGCGTACCTAATTTTCAAATGCAAGTGTACTTTACACTAAAATATGTAAGTGAGAAAGAAAAGCATAAAAAGAACTGAAATGAAAAATGGAGAAATCAAGTACAATTTAAATGTTCAATCATACTATTAGGTTGCAATAAAAAATGCATTACTTTCGTACAAGCAAGCCCAAGCTCACTGACGGATCATCTTTTGTTGTGAACAACAAATGCAGCAGGGTATTTAAAAAATAAAACAGTTGTTTGAGGTTTCTCTGTGGATTTAGTGAATCCAAAAAAGAAAGTAATGAATGGTTGTAATGTCGGTTTTCTTATATGTTTAATCTCTCCGCAAAGAAAAATGTATGGTGTTTGTTTTGCTTTGTCTAGTTTGCAAGGCTCACATCATTTGTCATTTTTGCACAAGACACCATCACTTGAAAAATAAAACGGTAGGGACGGACTTATAGGTGAAAACCAAATGCACTCGTGGAATTAAGTTCTTAGGGAGTATTCCTATGAATGACTTGTAAATATACCGACAAATATCCTCTCTTTAAAAGTAAAGGTGCAAGAAAAATGCTCTTTTGGTAAAGTAGCACTTCACTACGCTCGGTTGGATTGTAAAAGCAAATTTTAACTTATGCGATGTACTACTGCATTAGAAGGTAAAACAAACAAAAGGAAGTCGTAAAAAGCAACAATTGATTATGGGGACGCATAGCCAAATACAAATACCAAATTAAGCTGCAATTTGCTTGTTGAGACTGAATGACGAACCATGAAAATTAGGGATATGAACTCTCGTAGTGTTTGATATAAGCAAAACTTATATGTAAAATTTTCTTAAAACAAGAAACATCTACTAAGACTGATGTTTGATGAGACATACTGATCGTAATTAACCTTGTCTTCGTAGCACTGTTTTTTTACCGAATTCGCATTCTCTTTGCCCTCGCTTGAATCAAATTTAACGAAATTTGAGTAAACTATGTATGTTTTAGATAGATTTCTGGGTGTTTCGTGTAAAAGTATAACAAAACACAAAAGAACGGTGTCTGGTGGCAGGAACATTGCTTTAAAAAGCTCTTACCGTGTCTTTTAATAGACACAAAGGCATTTATTATAATGCCACTAGTCAAGATCCGTAATGGTAAAAGGCTGAGAAGAAGACATAATAGGTATATTGTTTAATCGCCACCTACAATGCTTATGTACATCTAATTTGTTATGAAAAATTCGTCCATCATCTTATATGTTATGGATAATACGAGGTACCTCTACATTATTAATAGCGATATTCATGTTCGTGTCTTGGAATGTGAAACGCGTTCAACCTAATAAAAAATACTTCCCGTTTTGCACATTACATCTTTTCGAATTGATAAAAAGGGAGATTCGAAGCGTATCCACTTTGACTGGTTATTAAAATGAAGCTGTTAGTTAAAGCGTCTTTGTCCATCATCCTTGTCCTTTCCAAATTTTTATTTTTAGGGTTGAACATCCCATGTGGTATAAATTCGGGCAATGTGTTAAGTTGAATCCATTTTTGCCCAGTGTTGCGAAAATGTTCACATAATTTCGGCTTAATAAAAAGCAGGACTTTTTTGCTTCTCACTGCCTACAAAATGCTTTCATTTAATAAACGTGAAAAGGACTTAATTCAGTGGGAGGTGTTTGAGTTTAATATACCGCAAGGCAGAAGGTTACGAAAGAGGAAATGAAATAACCTAAGTTTTTAAGTGCTGTTTACATTAAGTAAGTGGCTCTGATAAATGCTTTGTCTACTTCGGCGGGATAAGCAATCCGTTAAATCTTTTGGGTAAAATTTGGATGAAAATGATTCTTTCGTCATGTATTATTCAGAACTGTTATTTCATTGCTCGATATACATTCGGGCTTCCTGTGAAAAAGTATAAATACCTTTTAATATATTATATATTATATTACATATTTGTTTTACATATGAAATCGAGGGCTTCTACTAAAATATCCCAATTCATACCGTTCTTGATTTGGCAGGGTATATCAAGATTGGAATATTCTATGCTTTTAGCTCGAACATCCATCATTGGAGTGGTACGAACATCCATCATTCATTCAAACTTTGTTTAAGTAAGTTCCGATTGCAGAAAACTTTGCCACATTTCTGTATCATTGGCGTGATCATCAACGGCAGTCCGTCTGAGGCGATCCGTTCGTTTATTGCCGATCAATTCAACAATTTTACCGCTCCACACATGCTTCGACCTTTTCCATACATCCTGTCCTTTTAACGTGAGTCCAGTACAATGGAAACATGATTTGAATCAGTTAATTTAGTCATGTATATGTATATTACATATATTAGTCCGAACAATCCAAAGATATTCAGACAATACTATATCGGTACAAAACAGATTAGCAGTATATTTGCGGAAAATCTCATACAATGTAAAGGTCGTATCTTATCCTAATTCCTGAGGCGATAAAAATAATAAAACTTGCAGCTGAAATATTACCCTTTCTTAGTTGCCACTATTTCGCAGTAGCACACATATCACTCCGTCATTGAAATTTACTGTACACATGCTTCCTTGCAATTCCTGCAAAATGTATATAATATTGCTGAGCAAGAATACTGTACCGTAGGAATTTTTCTGCTTTCTTGTGATATATTTAGGTACATAAAAATAATCATATGTTGCTTTCTTTACTACCAACTGAATACAGAGGTGCTTCCTTTTCGAGATTTTCTGTGGGAACCCAGAACAGGATCACTCACGAGCAAATAATGATTGACTCGAAGAACCCCTTTTGCAGTTGAACTCTGTCCAACATAATATGTCTGCACTTGTTGCCTTCGCATTTTGTACGAAAAATGCCACAATGCCATTTTGCAAACCATAATCATGACTCTGACGATGGGAGCTCACCGGTAAACACATTGATTCCTGCTCAAACCAATAAGTGCCTCAGTTGTATTGTCGAGTCTTTTCTCGTGTTACATAAAGGCGTAAAAATGTACTCCCTCTTCATTTGTCGTGATATGATTCAGCTTTCTTTCTTTTTCGAGTGGATTCCGATCAGTAACCGAGATGCTTTTTTGGCAGTGAGTCTTTTTTTTTCTAAGCAGGGCTGAACAAGTAAAGAAAAAAAAATAATGGAAAACGAGATAAAAGCACTGTTCTCATAAAGCCTTCTAAATAGAATACGTAAGAAGTACAATGTTATTAAATTTTCCAAATACTGACAATCACTTACAATATCATGACTTTGCGAATTTCCCCATACACAAAATGAGGACTCTCTGGTTATAGTTCATACCATATATCACACTCGCACAATTGTCTCTTATCTCCTTTTCAGGTGTATTTTTGTGTGCATATTTCATTAGCCGTTCTATACTAGGCTTACTGATTTTTTCTACAGTTGAATTGAATCAGCTTCTGCACAAAAAAGTTTTGATCGTGTATAACAATATAAAAGGATCAGTGCATGAAAGAAATCGACAATAACTGGATCTAATGACGCGAGAGAGATAAGAGTATGGGAGAAGAATGAAACAACGTTAAAAAGAAGGCGACGAATGTGCAAGTACCATATAGGTATTAATGATTACACTCACATTATAAGATTTTAAGAATCGGCCTCTTTTCTATGTATTAGTACTTTGTAAGTGTTCACTGGGTGAAGGGTGCAGGTTAAATAATTGACAAGTGGCGGTTCCTATGTCTTATTATTATTTTTTTGTCATGTTCACAAATCAAAAGTACCTCGTATTAGAAAAATATTTTGCCAGTCATTAAGTAGGAACCCTGTACATAATATTGTTACCCACCAAAAAACGAGCCATTAAAAGTCACACAAACTGAGTTTCCGTTATTCCAATCGCAGTAATACAAAGTAATAATGATAATAATTTTTTGCTGGTCAATAAACAGAAAAGTACTTTACGAAATGATACTAGCTTGTTTGACCGAGTTTTTAAAAAGGTTTTTATCATAATAATGCTTTGTCATAAAGAGGAGAAACTTGTAAAGAAACATTTTTTAATACTTACCCCACGTCATGAGAAAGCACTACTAAGCTAGATTTCAAAATTGTTACAAAACTGATTATGTGTTCTGTGAGTTGACAAGTATCGGTTTACACAGCAGGAAACCAGGAATCAGTTTTCGATTGAATTGAAGGCGCTTATTACATCATGATTTTTTTTTTCACTGACAAAACGTAATAGGTCTTATGAATGAAAATAATATCTCAACGATGCTACTAGTGTACTAGAGCCCTATAGTTCCTGGCTGGATTCCTTGGTTGAATGCGTGCGTACAAGAAAAAAAAGTTGGGCGCGATTATGTGCCTGAATTCAACCTATCACTTTCGTCTAGAGTTTATTCTACGGTTAACGGTTAGAGCGAAGCTATGAGTTGCGAATATCCTTTTGCAAACTTAAAATTATTAAGGGCTACGTTCAATTCATAACCTTCCCGACGACGTATTTTGTCAGTTTTTTTGCATGGGTTGTGTCTAACAAGAGAACAATGTATGAGCCTCCATAAATTCCTAAAATAAAGAAGCTATATTTCCTTCTCCCCTCTCATGTGCCATTGGTTTTTTTTACAAGAAAACAATTTCTATATCGGTTGAACTCATAGCAATATATTACATTGATAATGAAAGCCGATGCTTGATTCATTAAACTTTGTCGAAGAAAATAATTCAATTCATTGAAATGTATTGAGTTTAGATATAACGTCTGCAAAACAAGTACAAAAATAAGAAGTCTTTTGTTGATGTAACCAAAAGAGATCACGCTACCGCGCGGCAAGCCTTTCGTCAAATTGGCATGTCCAATGTGAAACCCCGCATCCCCGGTCATCAGTATTGTATTATCTGTGATTTGAATATCATTAGATTTTATGATTTTGATACTGCTGTCAGCAAGAAGTACCCGTTTGTCTGGCTTGATCTCATCTAGCATGACAATCACCTCACCACCTTGTTCCCTCTAGCCGTTGGTGTTCTCGCTGTCTTGCTTACTGCTGACACATGCAGAGACAAACGAATCATCATCGTCTGTCTTCTTGATGGTGTTCGAACAACAATCAAATCTTTTACGGCGCGCCTAAGATTGCCAACTTTTTCAAATAAAAATCTATCAGAATTGCACGGTTGTCCGGTTAAGTATTGACTTGTACTATCTGTATTACGTTTGTTCTCATCCGACCATATAAGTAGATACTACTGAACCGCAGCGTTCTCAGCAATCATTACGTGTCATGAGAAGTCAAAACATTTCAGTGACTGCTGCGTGTACATTTCTATTTCTAATTTACATGCTACTCTATTCCTCGGGGTTAAATTATGGCCCTATAGACCTAAACCATTGATTGATAGTGTGTTATTCCGTCGCGATTACGGGCCTTCATATATAAACATTGTCAGAAGTTCATCACTTGTCATAGTCAATTTCCCCAATTTATCTAATGACAGCAGCAGCCCAACCTCTTCAAGACTATCATACGGTTTATTAATGTTCTCTAGTGAATTGAATGGGATGGCTCCACAGGTAGTATCCGTATCTGACAGGATTTTTTAGTCACTATTCGGGAAGCCACTATAGAGCATTTACAAAATGAAGAAGCGTCATATTGCATACCAGAGGGTGAATTGGACGATCTAAGGGATTTAGATCTTATACATACAAAGAATTTCATTCAACATATTTTTAAATATAGCGTATGGATTTTTCATTCTGTAAATTCAGGCATCATAATTTAATTTTCACTCGAAAAGTGATTGGTTTTATTAGAAGATTGAAAGCAAATTAGAATGCAGAACCGCATTTAGTCTCCAAGTTCGGACTTTACCCTAACTTTTAGTCGTACTAGTTAAAGTGTTGTTTTCTGATATTGGTTTAGGTAAAGGTGTTGTAGAATGCGGGAACTATTTATGTGTAATTAATTAAGCAATTCTCATGACCGACTCTGGCCGTATCCGTTACCTCTACTTCCCACCAAACACGAGCTCCTATGGAGTAATGTCGTGATTTTCCGTAACTAAGTATTATGACATAAGTACTCATGCAATAAAATTGAGACTGACTGGATATTATATGACCTAAGCAAAGCATGAAGTACAATTTATAACTTTTTAAAGAGAAATATTATGATATGTAACAAATGAATGTAACGAATGACTTCGCCTAGAAAACTTGCCGTGATAGAAAACAAAATGCAGTGAACGTAATGGCAATTTAGTACGTGAGGAAACACCGTTTTATTTCATGAATTACTATTCTCATGAGTTTCGAGTATTTTCGTGTAACGAAAGAGGATGCAACAACCTAGATTTTTATGCTTTCCTGTGCAGAGGAAAAATGCGATTCATCATGAATGATCTCGATCAAGATACATATTTTGCTGTTACAACCATACACGGCTTTCTCAATGAACTGAAAGAAGTTTTGCGCATACATTTGTTTTGACGATTTTTGAAATAAAGAGAAGGAATAATACGAAAGGTAGAAGACCCAAATTGTCTTTTGCACCGCTTGTATTGTATATTTTTTCCTAGATTTCCAATCTTACTTAAAAGTTTGTATGGAATATGGATACGCAGTCTAGTCTTGTATTAGAATTTTAGACAAAGATAAGACTACTCTGTGATTGATAAGAGGCTAAGTTTCACCGTCTCCTAGTCCCACATAGAAGTCAGATATCATACTCATCATCACTCTGTCAAAGGGAGTGATTCATGATGCAATCATGTATGTAAGAATGGTAGGTTTGTGAATATAGACCATACCTGTTTTCCACGGCTAATACTCGCTACTTTTCCCAGGAGGGGTCTTGCAATGCCTCGAGGAGTACCTAATTCCACAACATTATGATATGCATACTTAAATTATTTGCAATTATTACCTTTTTACAGTTTGCTAATCGTCAAGTTATGTAATATAGGCCAATGCTCAGCCAGTATCTTTCTCTGAGGGTAATTATTTTTGAAAAAGGTCGCTTAACGTGTTTTGCCAGCAGATCGGCAGAATCAAAACTCAACGAATGTGATGGAAAGATAAACATTGTAATGGAACTTTGCAATTGGAGTCTATGTGGATTTATAGGACCAAGATAAAGATAAAGCATATACAGGTAACAAAGTTAGTACAAGTTCTAATTTTTTGGTGTAACAAATTGCATTGCTGCAATGTTTATGTCAAAAACCCACATTACATGCCCAAATATGGTTTTCGCCAGTAGTTTTCGGTATCGCGCTGTGTTCAACATCGGACACTTTGTCAAATCGTACCTTCAGTTGACGTCTCATTAGGAGTGGAATTTAGATCCTCCTCCGTCCCAAAAAAATGTATATGCAAAATGTACAAACTTGTACTTTTTCTAACAATGATGCTATAAATTAAATTGTTATTTTTTGCATTATTATCTTGAAACCAACAAATCAAAAGGAATGAGTTACTGAAATCGTTGTTTATGTCGGCAAAATGATAATAATAAAGACCTATAGCCAAACACAACCATGCCAAGTGGGAATGATAAATGAACGCAGAGGTGTGTGGACATCATAAATAGGCGTCTTGCTGCACAGCAATGCTGCAAATCTGATACAAGGTGAGCAGAGTGACAACGATAACACAATCATCACACCTTTTAACATAAGTTTTCTGAGTTAGGTGAAAATTTTCAACAATGGATTCTTTTCCATTACTACATTAAAGTTTTTTCGGTCGTTTTTTGGCTACAAATTCATCGAAGCTTTTAAAAAATCTCATTTAGTTCTGTTAAAAATGGCACATTGCAAGGCCAGTTGTTTTATAACAACATAATTACTGTTGGGTGTTCTGTGCTTTTTGAGATATGTCTCGCTCCCTATATCTATAATTGAAAATGAGCTTCGCATTGTTTTATAACTGGTCCGTAACTGACCATTACGTTTTTTTGTATTGTTCTCAGGAAACTTTACTTCTTTGAGTCATGACTTATCAAGAGAAAATTGAATAATTTTAGTTATGACACCCGTGACCTCTGGTTTAAGGTCGTGCAGTATGTTACAAGACAGGTGGGCGAGACTTGTCATAATACCAAAAAGGGTTGATATTTAACTTGGTGAGAAAGGTGAAAGGTAAAAAATATAATTCCTTTTGTATTTCCGTAAAATAATTGACAATATTTTTAAAAAGCAAAACGTTTAAAATCAAGTAACTACTAGAGGGGACGTTGGATGTGGGTCGGACACTAGACCTACTCGTTTAAAAAATGCAGCCCTGCAAACAGTGTTGCACTTAAAAAAGAAGATCTACTGCTACCTGGGCTTTTTGTTCTTGATGGATACCTGCTTTACCATTTAGGTAAATGCCTATGATACCGAAGCTACCCGAAGTCATTAAGGCCATCAAAGGATTTTAC
>VICI01003240.1:0-13820 GCA_019593645.1 Akabosia matsudoensis | reverse complement strand
ATTTAGCTTTAAATATTCCCTCATTTATTTTTAGGTTTTAAAAATTTATGTGCTGTGGAGTTAGTACATTATCACTGGCAGTAAATCTCACAAGATTCGGTTGCTCTGGATTCGAGGAAATTTTTTTTTTACCTCCCTTGTTTACTAACACTGCCTTAACAGGAATCATAGACCGATCCAGCTTACAGCTACTAAACCCCAAACCCTTTTTGATTTCACCTGGTGTTACTAGGTAACTTTCATCATCCAAATATTTTTTCACCATCTAAATATTTAAGTTAGTATTCGAAGTGGCAATATTTGAACTTGAACTCATGAGATAGGGAACCTGTAGGTAATAGGGTATAGGATTTCTTTTTTTTTTCTTCATATTCGTTGTCCAGCTAATTTGCTTATCCTAGTTCCTCAGCTGCAGTTCACATTCCTCATTCAACTCTATGACCTTTGGCTAATATCCTTCCTGAATTAAACAAAATATGCATTTCTTATTAAAGGAACAGCATCAAGTGCTACTCGGTCTGATCCCTGTGGGAAAAACGGCACAAATGTGTCGTTATCGCCTAATGATTCAAGCGTGATAAATATTCGTGTAAACAGATATCTTGGTTCTCCGAAGAGCACTTTGCATGATATCTGTTATGCACAATTAGGTGACAAAAGACGCAAAACGCATCTGCTTCAAATACGTGATAGTTCCTTACATAATTCAAAGTGTAAATTCTGCTTGCAAACAGCAGTAGTCACTTTGCTGCATTAATAATTAGCAGACTAATACACAACCCATTATGTAATGCCATGAGTCAGAGACATTAGTAAAGGATGGAAAGAGAAAGGCATGAAAAAATCTAAAGCATACAAAAAGCAAGCCAGTGCTCATTTTGTGACACGTTCGGCTTGCATTGGAATGCAGGGATTTTGAGATTGCGATAATGCTGGATTGTGTTTTCTACGCCAATCTCATCAGGCGAGCTATCACAGGACTGACGAAATTCTACGAGCAGCAAACATTATTTTAATGGAAGGAAAGGCATTATGCCTGTTTACGCACAAAATGAAATAAATTTCAGGCCTATTTTGAAATACCAACAGTATTCATCATTTTGTGCTCTAAAAATAACCTATTGCGTGTACCAAGGATAATTCGGACTTGTGGATAGACGTCAATGTAAAAGCTTCCTGAAGATTGCCGAGAGAAGGTTATCAGTCCGTTTTTATTACACTGATGCATGTTACACGTTATCAACTTCGTGTTGGAAAGCTTATTTTATGAGAACGTCTAAGTAACTTAAATCCATTACAACTAACTGTACGTCCATTGCATCTGTGAGACAAACCTGTGTTGATGCGAAAATGTTTTTGCCTTTTCGTGCCGTATAAGGTTACAAGCTAAAGTATAATCATAATCATGCTGATGCTTTTTATTTGTTTCTTTTCTCTGTCCAATTAGCCTCCATTGTTCTTATTATTATATGAGGCTTAACGAAACATTGTATGATATTTCTGTTTGGATTTAATTTCTCCAGGTATCATCATGTTACAGTATTCATTTACACCTGGGTAACTTACGAGGACTATGAACCATCTCTCCGCTGGTTTATGACAATGAATATGTTCGTACATTCAGTGATGTACTTTTACTATGCTCTGAAGGTAAGCTTATCCTTAGAACGTACTATTTCATTCTAGGAACAGTCGTTGGTAGTTAGAACATACATATTCCGCATTGATTCTAACTGTTCACCAAGCAAAGTTCGTCGTAGACAAACATTAAAAACCATCTTATTAGATTAACAAAAACTATCGTCCTTTAATTCCAGGCACTGCGAATCCGTGTTCCAAGGAATTGTGCAATGCTAGTCACAGTCTTGCAACTCAGCCAAATGGTCGTCGGAGTGTACATCAACATATACTCAATGTGGCTAAAACGTAAGATGCACATAACATGTACCATGTTTTTAATTTTTAAATGCTACCCAACTATGTAGATGTAATGACACTTGCCAATTTTCTTTCAATGATGTTACAGGGAATGGAATGGACTGCGTTCGTAGAAATGAAGTAATACAACTGGCATTGACTATGTACGCCTCGTACTTCGTCCTCTTTGCCAACTTCTTTTATAACTCGTATCTGAAACAGTCGTCTTCTCTGTTACGGAAGAAGACAGATTAGTTGCTGCTACAATATAATTGTAGTTATAGAATAGTTATAGTAACAACGATTCTTATCAGTCAATTCTGCACCCGTTTTTTATGCATTATAGCTTTTCGTCTGTTGCGTGTGTGTAAAGTCTGTGTAAATTAAAAATAGGTACAAAGCAGAGTAAAAGAGCACACAAGAAGGAATCCTTACTCTTTTATTAAAAGACAAAAATTATGGTTACTTTTGCTCCAAGTTGTAAATTCAGAGTATTCTTATCTTGTTAATTGATGTGAAAATGGCCCATCGCCCTTCAATGTTGAGTTAATTAGCCTAACTTTAATTACAAAATTAATTTTCCGGAGAAGAGTACTTAAGCAACAATTATGATGACTGACGACCTTTTATTTCGCCAGACATAGTTTGAATGAAACTAAACTATATTGCCTTTAGGAATTTTTAGATTCCTGATAGAGAGTGTTGTTTCACGGCTTTAAATAATCATTGAGCGCTATTTTGGTAAACACACAATTTTACTAACTCAAGATTTTTAGCAAAAATGAATACGTCTGCGTCCTGCTTAGCGAGTCGTCGCTTACTAGAACCAGAGAAGGTATAACAAAGGAAACGGAAAAAGTATGTAGTTTTGTCCTACTCCCAACGTTTCAGGTGGAAATCAAGAGTGGTTTTCCTGTACCTGCTAACTGTGAGAAATATTCTAGTGCATAATATTATTTTTAAATACTGAAGAATATCTAGCCATACTCATGGTTTTCGAACTATGCTGTTATTTAAATTTATCAAGTTACCCCTCGTAATAATGTGCTGTATGCGGACACTTGTAGCTAATTTAGTTAAGTAATTTTGTAACAAAACTTGTGTGCTAAAAACATATACAACAATAATTTATAATTTAACACATGATATATCGGTTTTGCATAACGCTATGTTTGCCACAAGCTGACAAGCTGACAAGCTGGTAAATATATTAAAGCTTCATGGTGGATTTCTATACTTCTGTATTTTTTAAACTCAAAAAGTACAAGCATAACAGTCTAATCTTGTTCGCCTAAAATTCAACTAAACAACACAAGACATTGAATTACGCGCTGACTTTTCGAAAATCGTGCAAGGCACACGGGAAATAGAATAAGATAATTTTCCAAATTATTGTTTTTTACATTATGGAATGACTGTAGGCTTGCCGAAAACATTTCATTGTTTACTATTATTTACTGTAAATTCTTCTCAGTTTATGTTTTTATTTTGGTAGGATGAAAATATCTTAACCGATTTTATAGTAAACGTTTTTCCCATTGCTTCAAGGAATGCAGTTACACAGTAGTGGAAATTTTTCCGTTTATTCTACTCGTTCGTTCGTTAGATTTGCGTCACTTGCCGTCTTCGCGTGATGCATATCATATTAAATCTAATTTTTGGCAAATTGTGTGAACTGATTGAGTTTAAACGGGAATAAACTTCTCGATCATCGATCATGCAGCTCTATGTGCTCCAGGTAAATTCTTACTGTATTTTCCTTCTGAAAGATCTCATTTTCTCATCAAATAAATGATTTCATGTCAGTTGTTTAGATGTTAAGTCCAAAGAGCATTTTAGAAAAATACAGCTATTTCATTGTTGCCTAACCGTCGAATTTAGTTGAGGTTTCTATGTTTAAAATCGATATTGAAGTAGTTGCATTAAAAGTACATGGACGAGCCTACAGTAATTTTTTTTTTAATAATTGTTCTTTCAAACGGTGCGAGAGACGGTTTAATACGATTGATAATCGGATGATCGGAACAATACTGATCGTTTTGCAAGTCTTCACTACTGCTCACTGTTGGGTTAAACATGCCAGACTACCACAATGAAGCCAAAATAATCTGTTACTTTAATTAACCAGACATTAACTTTGCAACTACACATACAGTTCAAAGTTGCTAAATAAAATTGTACAAATTTCGAATAACAACACAATCTCCATAACTGCACAAAAATCAAGAATTGTCAAACAAGTTGAATTGTCGAACAAAGGTATTAACAACGCGCGTGTGAGTGTGTGACAAAAAATGTGATGGCATTTCATTTGGCGCAAACTTGTTAACGAAAACATGGCAAATAGCCAGATCAAAATCTACTGTCGTATCGTGTTATAGTACGCTATTCCTTATGAGTTAATATTACACCCGGCATAAAGAAACAAGCGAGTTTCCATTGTTACCTGTTTGAAAGGAATACGAAATGGAAAATTTCTTTTCTCAATGATGAAGGAAGTTTAGGATAATTTTGTACGACTCCCGTCATATTCGATACTTGACTTTGTTTTGGGTATTGCTCTTTCGTAAAGTATGATAATGGTGATAGATATTGTGGTGGTCAGGTCACATATTTATTCCATTCAGTTTTCGAACAGGAGTTCCTCCACAAAATTTATTTAAAAAAACATTTCATCCCAAACTAGCAGAGAAACAAAATTTCCTCCCCAATTGTATTCCTTGACAGAGTAACGTTGGATACATAATTGTTTTCTCTATCGCTGTGGTATTACATTTATATATCTACGTTTAATGAATTTAGTCATGCATTACTTGCAATTTATGTTACTATACATGAAGTTGTATTTATTAGAAGATAAAATAAGTTTGCAGAAGTTACCCGTTTTGTAAAAGTAATAAAAACTCATGCTATTCATTCCGTGAACACGACATGTTCATTTCATAATGTAATTTTTATTAGCAATAAGAATCGCCTTGTTTATATCGCATTAGAATTTCCATGGCAAAGAGTTGAATAATTAGTTTTCTTTTTCGAATTCGCTATGTATGACAATTCGTTCAACAAACTAATAAGCGTAATAATATCCATTTTATTTCGAATCCTTCCTCTGGCAACAATCCATATACTTAGGTAAGCCTGTTCTTGACGTGTCAACAGTAGGTGCGATGCCCCAAAATACTTTTTTAAAAGTAAATTATATTCCTGCCATTAAAGTAAATGATATACAACGGCTTACACAAACTAGCTTTGTATTTAAAAATATGTGCAAACTGTCAAGCAACCTGCAAAGTGCATTACGCTAGGGACAGAAAGGATAGTTGGTCAGTCTTTTACTTTACTGGCGCTGTTTTGAACTTGATTGATCTTTAGCCTTGCATTTGTACAGGTTGTTTGTAAACAAAAGTTATGTCATGATGCTGCACAGGATACTGTCACTAGAGTGGAGGAATTGATTTTGATGCAATGCCCTTGCACATAGTTTGCTATCTGAGAAATATAGTCTTAGGAAAGTAATGTGCAATTGACTACACATGCATAGTTGCTGTGGGTGATGAACAGGACACAGGAATAGTCAACAATATATGGGTTATCTGGACATTTGCCTTTGTCCTTCCTAAATTAGGTAGCAATGAACTGAAAGTGAAAAGGAGGCAGTACTATGACGCTGTGCTGTGCAAAACCGATGATGGTAAGTGTGATAGCGGGGGCAGATCGACTTCCTTGGCCCTTCTTCACTGTTACAGAATAGGGATAATGTGTTACATATAAAAGGGGCACAGATGGAAGTGGATACAGTGACCTTGAGAACTTATGATATGCATCTTTTTAGGTGCAAGACAGTAGAGTAGGTACAAGTACATTAACATGATCATGTTGCGACTTGTCCCAGAAGTCCCACATGAAGGACACCCTTTCCTTATTCCTAATACCACCATGCTGAGTTGCTTCAGGAATTCGACGAGGTGTGGGCACCATAAAAATATACGCTTCTTATATGCTCACAATATGAAACTTGTAAAAGTAATGTTTTTCACAATATTTTTACATGAATTGAAATTATATTTGCTAACCATCCTAACATCCTTGATTAAACGTGACCGGGTGCAATCAAATTAACAGTTTTACATTGTCTGCTCCCTTTGGATTTGATTTATTTATATTCTAACTGCAATTTACTTTTGTTTGTAAAATTTAACAAAATTACACATTTGTTACATACATACCTATAATATATACGAACTAAAGTCTGTTGATGGGATCAAAGTTGAAGTGATCTGATTAGAAGTTTAAATGTAAATTCAGATTTACACCATGTGGGAAACTAGGTATATATGTCATAGCGAGCTCCTACATAAATGAATAGCATGTTCCAGGTCTGCAGCTTTAAATAGAGTATTCATAAACATTCAAAGTTATTGCTCCCACTCTCCCATTATATTGCATGATACATCTTTTATCCTCATCCCCATCTATGTTTTAAACTCATCTTGAAGGTTTCATGTAGTATATGAAACGAGGATTAATCCCTACTAATGTTTTCCAATGTAGCGAAGTATAAGTACGTCTTCGTGAAGCACAATTGACTCGAATCCACTCGACTTCGTTTACAGAATTCATCATCTGCTGTAAACAGGTTAGATGACCCCCACACTTCGCGCTGTCAAATGTTTAGAATGAGTATGAATGAACCACCAAATCTCTCATTTACAGGAACAGCGTACTACCAAAATAGAAACAAATATAAAAATTTTCCCTAATAAGAAGTACACAATTTGTTGAACTGCCGTTTAAGTTAAAGGCTTTGTTTGATAATATTTGCATGAATTTTTGTAACGAACCATTGTGTCAGCCATGAATAACGTCAGAGCTTTAACGAGACTGACGGTTTTTCCATTACGTGCATCCCAATTTCGAACTATATCGGGGAAATGGACCAAACAAAAGGATGGCTGTCCAAATGGCGTGCTTACATCGACTCAAGATTGTTCTCCAGTTTTAGGAACCACGTTACCCGAATTTCTCTTCCAAAATTTACACAAATGGGAAAATGAGCCCGCAATGGTAAGTGGTAACAATGCGAAAATGCAATTTCATCACTGATGTTTGCAATAAGCTTGGATTCCCATAAATTATTTTCTAGAAATGTGCCATTACCGGAAGGCAGTATACCCACGGAGCAATTTACAAGAAAAGCCAGAGCTTTGCAGCAGCTTTGAAGAATGCGAAATTCAGACGAAATGATTGTGTTTGTATCCTTCTTCCTAACATGCCTGAATACCCGATCGCTTCATTTGGCAGCATGCAAGCAGGATGTGTTGTTTCCACAATCAATCCCGGTTACACAAAGGGTACTTGTCTCTCGTTTTAACGTTTTTCGTGAATGAATATACTATTTCTTTGGTGGACAACAGGCTATATTTAATGTCGTAGATGAAGTCGCAAAACAAATCAACGATTGCTCTGGGAAAATCGTCATTACAATACCTCAGTTGGTACCCCTTGTTGAAGCCGCGAGGATGTCTTGTCCTAGCCTAACTGAGAAAACCATTGTCATCAGTGGAGATGCTATAGACGGTTGCCACTCCTTTTTTGAAATGATTAAAACGGATGCAACCACGACAGAATTCCTAAAAGGTTCTGATATTAGTAGCAATGACACCTGTTTGATACCATATTCTAGTGGAACAACGGTAAAATTCTACATACGTATAATAATATTCCAAATCATGCCATAATTATTCATGTAATTACTTTGTAATGCTTATTTAAAAAACTGAGCCCATTTTCATAGGGTAATCCAAAAGGGGTAGAGCTAACTCACACCTCCCTTGCCTCAAATATGAAACAAATCACCACAGATGGATACTGCCAAACTCGGTTTTTTGAAGGTGGTGTTGAACAAGACCGTTTTCATGCCATCCTTCCCTTTTTCCATATGTACGGTTTTCATGTGATCATGTCAGTTTCCATTTATCAAGGCGGATTCACAACTTGTATCCCTAAGTTTGAGCCTGTATCTTATGTCAAGGCTTTGATGGAACATAAGGTTAAAATTTAAGCAGTTGATTATTTATGCGCCTTGTTATTGAGACTGATTAATTTCATTGTTTGTCGTCCTACAGCCAAGTATTCTTCATTTGGTCACTCCAATCATTAACTTTCTCGCCAGCCATCCAGACGTTCCCGTGTCCGTGGCGTCAGAAGCGCGTGGCGTGGTCATTGGGGCTGCACCGCTTGGAAAGGAGCTAATCAACAAGTTTTTGTCGAAATTTGGATCGCATATTTTTTTGCAAGAAGGTTAAGCGCAACGAAAGAAACGTATTCGTGTTCTAATGCATTCTAAATAATCAATTATTGTTGTTTTGCAGGTTATGGCATGTCTGAAATTACGGTGACGCATTTCATCCCTAAAGAATTGCATAATACAAAGATTGGATCAATAGGCGTACCTGTTCCAGGCACAACTTTTAAAATCATCAACTTGGATTCCGGAAAAATACTTGGCCCGAACGAGTCTGGAGAAATTTGTGTTCAAGGATCAATGGTAAGTAAATGATGAAAAGAATGTGTTTTCATAAGCTTTTGATAAAACACGACAACGTTTCGAATTTTAGGTTATGAAAGGATATCTTAAAAATGAGAAAGCTACCAGAGACACTATTGACGAGGAAAAGTTTCTGCACACTGGAGATATAGGATATTATGATGAAGAAGGATTCCTGTTCATTGAGGACAGGTAAACTAGATGCATGCAAAATCATATGCACTAAACTGAACACTGAATGTACGCTTAAGCCACCTTTTGGTTATGAACTGATTTAGATTGAAGGATCTGATAAAAGTCAAAGGATTGCAGGTAGGTGTTGTAGTAAAATAGTTATCTTTGAGTAGAACGATAATGCGAACTTAACTATAAATTAACTGCAGGTTGCCCCTTCCGAAATCGAAGATGTTTTACGGAAGCATCCTGACATTGCAGACGTAGCTGTGATTGGAGTGCCCCATGACAGGAATGGCGAAGCCCCACGAGCATACGTAATTCGCAAAAACGAAAAATTAACCGCCGATGATATTAATGAGTTTATAAACCCTCAAATTGCTCAACACAAACAACTAAAGGGAGGAATAGAGTTTATCGACGCCATTCCGAAAGCTCCTTCAGGGAAAATTCTGAAAAGGTTACTTTCGGCAGAATATAATAAAAAGTGAAAAGTCTTCAATAGACTTGTTCGGGTATTTTGGACACGCAGTTCAATTCTGAATGGCTGACGGACAGGCGTGCTTACTAAATATAACGCTTAAACGTCATGTTTTGTTTGTATTGGAAATGTTGATAAACCTTATCATAGCATTAAACGGCTAACTATAATTGATAATCATCTCTATAGACGGTTTTCATATTTAAAGCCATGGTCCGATTAAATCTGTTTCCCTTCAAACTCCAATAAAATTGTGGACTCGCGACAAGTATTTAATTACTTTGCAATATGTACTGATTCATCGTTGCAGGTATTTTATTCTCAATTCATATTCCCAGATTAAAGGAATTGCGTAAAATTCTGAATCTGCAATATGCAACCTCATATTTTAAAAAAACGATTAAAAAGCTTGCACCAAATTAGTTAACGCGTATGCCTTAAATTCCAAATCGCCTAACATCCTCAGCTAAGAGGAGTAAGAGAGTAGCATGTTAAAGAGATCACAAAAAGGGTTTTTTAAGAAAAAACTTTAAGTAGTAGTTTTCTAATGCTTAAGCAAACACAATGCTTATCTCAGCTTTGACTCTCTGGGATCCACTGTTTTCGTTTAGGGTGGCATTAGTCGTTGCTGCTTCGTTCGTTTGCTTGTTGTTCAACGTTTTAGGTTCAGGTAAGAATGATGGTATGAGAACTTTGCATGAGATTTTTGCTAATGCAGATGTGCAATTCAATTGTTTAAATCAAGGTCTCTCTTGCATATTTTATCTACTTTAGAAGAAATTGTTTATTCCTTTTGAATCTTTGGTGGAATCAATACCATCTAGCAACTAGTTTATGATTTACGTGGAATTCGAATAATTGACTAAGATAAGCATATAAAAGTACATTGAACCACAAAAACTACTTAATTAATTAAAAATACAACCTTGTTACTTAAAATCTTTGGTCTAAACTATCCTGGACCCGTTGATTAACAATTACATTATCAGGATGCGAAGCAATTCTTCCAGGACCAACTCCCGCGTTGATGGCAGCCGCTCCTGCCACAGATTTGTGAAAAGGGCCTAAGTCCAGTGACGCAGATCCTGATAATGCGTCCGATAGGGAGCTTCCCAAACCAAACAACAAGCCGTCTTTCGCAAATGCTTTAGCGAGAAGCGCCAGTATGACGAGAATGAGTATGCCACCTCCAACGAACAGTACAGCCTAACAAAAATAGAGAACAAGTTAGTTTGATGAGGAATGAGCCACAGGTATCTAACATAAAAAATTTAAAGGAAAGTAACGGACCTTCTCTACAAATGGGTAGTAAGCGCCGAAATCGCCACTGACGTGAAGCTGCTTGTATGGCCCGAAGAAAGGTAATCCCCCAAATCCACCAAGTCCTCCAAGACCACCGAGTCCTCCAAGGCCAGCTAGTCCTGCTAAACCTCCTGGTAATCCTCCTGGGCGAACAGGGGCTCCACCTACAGTTCCACCCGCTTGGGCTGCCGCATTGGCTGCGGTTGCAGCGCCGGCGTCAACACCGTTCGATCTGAGGGCTTGAGCAATTTGCGGATTTTGAGCTAAGCTACTTAGAAGATCAGGACTTATACTGGACAAAAGACTAGAAAGTCCATCACCTCCACTAACATCGCCACTTGTAGTGTGAATGGATGTAACACTTCCTGTTGGACTAGCAGCAGCAGCAGGGTCGTGGACGTGAGCATGGTCTCCGTCACAATGTACGTGGTCCGGTAGACTTACTGCAACGGCTAAGAATACTACGAATTTTAATAATTTCTTCATATTGTGATAGTGTGTTTTTAAGGACCAATCTGTACTTTAAACTACTTCGGTTCGTTTCACGCGATTTAAAGCTTTAAAAACTTGAACTATAACGCTTCGATCCCTTATTCCTTTTTGTGACCAACGTAGCCAACGGCGAAATTGGAAATGACTTGATAAGTATTCTTCAGGACGGTGCCTGAATAGGTGACGAGCTAAATACTGCTGACCATCTATATAGGTCTAATTGTATTTTTAGCATTATGAGAGAGATAAAAAGTTGTCGAGCCCTTCATCATTTTCATATTTCATTCATGCTGTAGAGACTGCGTCTTTCTATTTGAAGCAATCCTCCAAAAGATTGAGTGCTGACTCAAAAGGCTCAAAACAGGGAAAAGACGGCAATTCAACAACCTGTAACAAAGAAATGTCATACATTGCTTACTACCTTGGAGTTCCATGCACACTATGAATTTTAAGGTGAAAACAACAAAAGCATTTCTGTTCTTGTCGGTTCAGCCAAAATGCAAGTTGGAAGAGCTGCATGCAAATCAGAGTGTTCCACATTAGATTAAATAGCTTCTATTGGTTGTAGATGGGCTACGTGCAGAATAACGTACACTTTGTTGCATCGGAAAAAGTGGTATAGTGAACTGAACACCCTAGCAGTAGTAGCAGCCATCGGGAGTAACGAACGACGACAGACTTTTCTTTCCCTTCTACAAGTTGATATTAACGGATGTAATGTACTTACTTGCTCGAGAAAATCCATATCCCCTCCGCCGCCAGATGCATGGTTTCTCAACATGTCATCAACATCATCTTCCAAGGTATGCTTGTAACATGTAGCGATCCAGAAGGCACTGCTGCTGACATTACCCATGCATATGTTCCGATCTACGTTTTGAGCGTACTACTTGCAGTTAAGGCAAAAGTTTTTTTCAAAATTTATAAAGATCAAAAAGTCCAATGCATAAATTTTGTCTTCTGGACAAGTTCATTTCATTTGCATGAACCTATTCAGAGCAGATTACCTTCTTTGGGCAAACTTTCCATAAACGTCTGCAAAGTTTGGTTCAAAGTGTTACTCTAATCATCCTATAGGAAAGATTATACGGCTAGTCCACCATGAACTAAAGGTATGCATGTGTAAAATATTTTTTTATTAGTTTTGTCTAAAATTTACATTTCACATTATATGAAAATGTCAATTTTCATTTCAGAAAAAAACTGTCTTTAATCTTCCGGAAAAATATTTACCTATCAATGCTGCTCTTCCCTACAAAGTTTACAGGGAAGTCAGTAGTGATCGAGTGCTATAAAAGTTGGATAAACTATTCTTCGCATTTTTGCGCGGAATATTTAGAAGCAGTATACTATCCGGAAACGGCGCAATCTCTTCGAGTTGCGATAGATGATAGAGAATGGAACTTGTACTGAATCGTAAAAATGAGACTGTCGTGTTTCCAAACTTATTTAACGAACGCTCAGCGTTGCTGACCAGTGAGTATTCAGTTGGTGCAAGTGAACTTACAGCATTAGCCTACCTCACAAGGTGTCAGTTTAATTGTCCTAAGAGTGGAAGGACTAGCCAAAGAACTGAATTTAACGGCCCAGGGTGTCAAAACCTGCATACCGGCAGTTTGCAAATGTTACAGTTCCATTCAGCAGCAAAAATGTTGAATTCTGAAGATAGCTTTATTGACTTTCTGGATGCATGCAGTCAGGGCAATGTAATCAATTTTAGAAAACCTTATGCCGCCCACAACGCAAGTCTGAATAGCACATATAATGGCCATTACTCATGCCAGCCTTTCTCTCCTAGTAACTGTGTAGTGGCTCTGTGAGAAATGATTTGAAATATTTTGAAAGTAGCGTAATATAGGCCTTCGTTTTGGAAGGTAGTTTGGGGGCAGTAGTTTATACCTTAGAAAGTGCGACTACCTAAACTTGGATTGGAAAGTGAAAACTGAAAACTGACACGAGTAGAAACCAATATTTGCAAAGTCTGTATTTTCATGTTTGGAATGCTCTGCATCTGATCGAGACGAGACTCCAAAGTATGTCAATAAATTAATTTTTGAACGCCCTTGTTGAACCTTGGATCATAGCATTAATTTGTGTTAGGCTCGTACTGCTGAGTTTCACGTTATAGTTCAGGAAAAACCCAGTGAGGGGCTGGTTTGTTTGACTTTGACTGGATCGGGTTGTTGTATTCGGTTTGTTAGTATCTCACATTTGGTTTTGAGTAATTTTGGCATATAAAGAATCGCATTTCCAAAATGGTGAAGGAAAAGCCTAATTCAACCAGGATTTATGATGATGAAGGCTACAGGCAACGGGCAGCCTGCATTTGTGTAAAGGACGAGTCTGAGAATGAGGTTTGTCGATTATTTGTGCATAATTCAAATACATATTGCGTCATAGCACATCGATAAATGTTTACTACTCCATTTTCTTTAAAAAATTTCATCATAACAGATACTGCTCGTGACATCGTCAAGTCATACAGATCAATGGATTGTTCCTGGTGGGGGCATTGAACCTGAGGAAACCAGTGACGTTGCTGCCATGCGAGAGGTAATTGAGGAAGCTGGCGTTCAGGGAAGGCTTGGGAGATTCCTCGGCATTTTCCAAGTATGTACAAACGTGTGATTACTTTGCTAGCTGGAAAAACCTGAATGCAGGAAGATGATCTTGTAACGTATCTGATATTGTAGAATGAAGAACGAAAGCACCGTACAGCCGTGTACGTCCTCGTTGTCACGGAGGAGCTACCAGAATGGGAGGACTCCAAAGCTATTGGTAAGGCTTTCTTTGAATCACATAATTCTGCTTATGTGTAATACACTTGTTAAAATTTTGCTTTACATTTTCCTTGGTTCAGGGCGTAGGCGTAAGTGGTTCACTTTTGACTCAGCTATGGAGCAATTA
>VICI01003239.1:0-13821 GCA_019593645.1 Akabosia matsudoensis | reverse complement strand
TGCGACTCATCACATACAGTTCTAATGTCAGTCTCAATCTAGTGAGTCGCTTTGACAAACATGTGCGAAATCCATTGCTCTGACACAAATTTCGAAAATGGCAATGTCTAGAACAGTTTTGGCTACAATTTTTTCAGTATTTGGACTAGTCAGTGGAGGGCCTAGGAATTACACTGATTACAGATATGCCCGAACTACCACAGAAAAACCAGGCTATGCTGGGTACGGCGCCTTGGAAGGTATGCGATCTTATCGAATCGGGATTATCGCAGACTTGGATAAAAGTTCTCATGACCACGGCGGTGTCTTTATGAGTTACTTGCGTGAAGGCCATTTACACCTCGAGCTGGACAGAGTTAATCCGTACAGATCAAATGTAAGACTTAAGTATGAACCAAATTTATAATATTTCCTCCATGCAAAAATTGCGATTCTCGAATATGTTCTCTGAATAGATCTCGATTGAATGGGATGACACGCACACTATCAAGTCTGGTTTTGCATTCAACGACCGCGGAATGGAGCTGTCAACCTTAAACAAATTTAACGATAAGCTCCTCGCTTGTGACGACCGAACGGGAATTATATATGAGCTCAAAAGGGAACCGGTATCCCAAGAGTTCATCTCCACCCCTTGGGTTATCCTCGGCAATGGAAACTATTCTGGAGCTGGGTTCAAGTGTGAATGGGCTACAGTCAAAGACAAGCATTTGTATGTTGGCGGAAACGGGAGGGAGGAATGGGATACCAAAGATGGGAAACGTTTGAAGATTCACAGATTCGTCAAAAAAGTTTCACCGTCAGGTGAAGTCACAGATGAAGACTGGTCAGAGCGATATGATAAAATGGCCCAATCCCTAAACATCAGACCTCCAGGGTTCATTGTTCATGAAGCGGCCGGCTGGAGTGACATTTTGAAGAAGTGGATGTTCATGCCTCGATATGTGAGTACTGATGAGTATGACGATGAGGCTGTACGATACTCGGCGAGTAATGTCGCTTTTGTTGCGGATGAAAATTTCGACAGTGTGCAGGCATGCAAAACTCAAATTAAAACACTTATTCACAGCGTCTTATCAATCTGACCTGTCAATTGTTATCCAAAACGTTCTTTTATAGTTTCAAACAATCGGAAAAGTAAAGCAGACGAGAAGCTTCAGTGACTTCAAGTGGATTCCTGGTACAGACGACCAGCTCATGGTGGCTCTCAAAACTCTCGAACTAGACGAGGAACACAAGACCTATATAATGGCGTTTGACATCAAAGGACACGTTATCCTTCAGGAAGAACGAATTGCAAAGCAAAAATACGAAGGAATAGAATTTTTGTAAATTCCCTTTTAACAAACTTCAACTAATTTATTTTTTCTGTTTTCACTCTTACCATTTCATGTTGAACTAGTATTGAATCGTACCTAATTTTAATAACCAAGAAAGTTAGATGAACAGGTCTGAATTGCGCTATAATGTCTAGGTCATAGAATAACAATCCTACGTAATATACGTCCAGACTTAATATACGTAATACTCAAACAATAAAATGAACACGTTTGTCAGCGCAGAAGTAATATGATGATGAAATCGGGTTTCTTTCTTTCTTATTTTCGACATATAAGAACAAGTAACGCGAAGGTTCCAACCATGAGCCCGAAAATACTTTCCTGATGTTCTTTCCCATGCAAGCAGTACTTCGTGGAACGCAGTCAAATTTTTCTTAAACCAGACATTGCCATGAAATTGTGAATTGTGGTTACCCCCACTAGATCATCAGTGTCATCAGCCATTGTAGGAAAGATGAGTGACAATTCCAACGGAGATTTCAAAGAGGTTTGGGTGGGTAAAGGTGTTAGTAAAGCTGTGAAAGGGATTCTCAAAGAGCAAACTGACTTTGAAAGGGGAGATGGGAGTCGTCCAAGGCTTCGGTTCCAACTGACAAGAACCCAGGTGAAGAAGTCGGACAGGCCGTACAGACGTTTCAAGAATGCGGCTATGAAGCAGCGGAAAATAAAGAAGGAAGTGATCTCGTATCGCCGGGACGTGATAAGTTCGTCGGAGTCATTTGAGTCATCTGAGTCATCCGAGGAAGATCCTGAGCTGGTTGTAGTTTTGGCAGAGTTGAGAAATCAGGAACTGGAAAACATAGTTGATGCTGAAGGCAATCTCGAAGATGGTCCCCGAGAAGAAATCGAACCGCGGGAAGTCCAACGGCAGGATATGTTTCCGGAAGAGCAAAACGAAGAAGATCGGCGAAACGAAGATGTTATCTTTGGAGATGACGAAAATGGAAGTAACCAGGAGGATAGTGGAAGTGACGAGTCGGAGAGTGAAAGTTACGAGTCTCAGAGTGGAAGTGACGAGGCTCAGAGTGGAAGCGACGAGTCGCAAAGTGGAGGCGACGAGTCGCAAAGTGGAAGTGACGAGTCGCAGAGTAGAAGTGACGAGTCGCAGAGTAGAAGTGACGAGTCGCAGAGTAGAAGTGACGAGTCGGATAGTGGAAGTGACGAGTCGGATAGTGGAAGTGACGAGTCGGAGAGTGGAAGTGACGAGTCAGAGAGTGGAAGTGACAAGTCGGAAAGTGGAAGTGACAAGTCGGCGAGTAAAAGCGACCATGCGGAGAATAGATTTCTCCGGAAGGAGAATCTAAGTCTCCAGAAGGGAAATGATGGTGTTCCGGAGAAACGTAATATTGAAAAACTTGAAAGTGACACCGATATTTCAAAGGAGGCTGCCGCGAATAGAGCGAATAGAAAAGAGCATGAAACTCATCAGGTAATCCATGCAATAGTAATATTAAATCGAATTGCATCATTTTCAACGTAATTAGCGGGAATTCGAATTAACATATTTTAACATACCATTCGTATCAGTGAAAGCGGGTATTTTTAAATTATGATTTAATTTCATCACAGGTTGACGCGAAAGTTGATGTACTAGCAGGAGAAGTTGGAGAGGCTGAACAGCCCAAAACGAAAGGAAACGTTGAAACGCAGGATTTTATTCCCTCATTTGAGAAAGTTTGGGATTTTGCTGTTGAATGCAACGACTTCAACAAAGAAGAACACTGCAATAATCTCTTGGAGCATATTTTTAGTAATATTGTCATGCACAAGGAACCAGTCTTATGTTAATTTGTTAGAATACGCTAAATTTCTTATTGTCATTTACTGGCTCATGCAAAGCGAGCTATGAGTTTGCGTAAAAATTAAAGTACGTCTGTGATTTACTGCAATCAGTATTATCTTTATTCTGTACGGCATGATATTCGTGTGTAGAAATGTACACTACTGCTAGCCTATGTCATTTTGAAGAGGTTCTGCATCCCCAGTTCCTCTAAAGTCCATCAAGTTGTGTATACTTGGAATATCTTCTTCTTTTATTATCTCTGCTAGTTCACCAAGAGAAGCTGCCGAGAATGATGGCCGTTTGCGAAAGTACGTCTGAAATGTGCTAAAAGTCAGTCAAATTGTACCTCGGTTAGTAACATACATTGGAAATGTGATATCACCTCTTGAGCAATTCGTCGAAGCTTTGGAGCGCTTGACTTTCCTGTATGTTGGACCATAGCCGTCAATATCCCATCCGGATTTTGGAGTAAAATATGAGGATGATCATACTCTGCAATGGTCCCTTTGTCTAGGACAAGAATTCGGTTGCAATCAATCACGCTATTCAGCCTATGGGCAATTGTAATTATCGTGCAATCCGCAAAGTTTGTCCGCACTGTAGTCTGAATCAGGTTATCCGTCCTGTCACGAAACAAAATTTTATGTGTATTAAAATTTTACTAAAGCGTCTCATTATTAACTTAATATGATCTCGGATCTTTACTGCGCGTCCACGTTAGCTGTAACTTCATCCATCAAAATCACCCTATTGTCACGAAGAATTGCCCTAGCCATGCATACAAGTTGACGTTGACCTAAGGAAAAGTTTGCCCCTCCGTCTGTTACATGGTAGTCCAATCCAGGAATCGTGTCCTTGAGTTCAACTTCTCCCAAAGCATCCCACAACTCGGCATCTGAGTACTCATTAAAGGGATCCAGGTTATAACGCATCGACCCAGAAAATAGCACAGGCTCTTGAGGAATAATACTAATATTCTTGCGAAGGTCATGAAGACCAATTTCCTTAGTGAGGACTCCATCAATGAAAATGTCCCCTTGGGGTTCAGTCATTCTGAATAGAGCCTGGATTACGGAGGACTTGCCTGCACCAGTCCGCCCAACAACTCCAATTTTCTCTTGTGCTAATACCTCAAACGTCAAACCCCTGAGCACATCACGGTCCCCATAACTTAAATAGACATTGTGAAAGTGAATGTGTCCAGCTTGGGGCCAGTTATCTGCAGGCTTTTTGTCCTTCTCAGACTCCAATGGAGCTTCAGACTTGAGTTGAGTATACTCAAGGATCCTTTCTACTGACGTCATATAATTCTCTGTTTCAGAAGCTTGTCTCATTCCCCACTGCAACCAGCTTGCGAGAGACATTGCCGAGGTAATGGCTAAGCCGATGAGCGCACTGTCTGAAGGAAGCAGCTGGTAACGGTCGATAAGCAAAAATGTTACAATTACAGCGGCCAGGAAGAGGAGACAAACTACTTCCAGCCAAAATCCAAATCCTCGGCCTAGAGCAAAGTAGAGGAACCATGAGGAGGTATGAAAGTCTTGGAGTTTATCGAATTGATCAATCAAAATCCCTTCGGCTTTACAGGATCTGATTGTAGTCAAGCCTTGGAAGGTAGCAGCCATGTGTGTGAACATTGGGCTTTTAGCTAAACACAACCAATCACTTTGAAAAATTGTTGAATTTCAATATATAATGGGCGGAAGCATGGTTAACTTACAAATTCCTTCAATTCTTTTAATATCCCTGATTGTCCGAATGGCATACCTTTGCACTGCAATCAGCGCCAAGACTACAGCAATTGCCGATATGGCTGTGTAAAAGTTGGAAAAAATGACGAGGATCATAATCCCAGCAACGTTAGCGAAAATATACGCCGCGTCAAAAAAGCTGGGTCCAAGCAGCTCATCCATACAGCCCAAGTCCTTCGTAAACCTGTTCATAATTCTTCCCGATGGATTTTCATCGAAAAACTTGACCTCAGACCGAACCAAGCTGGTGAACATTCGATTATGAAGGTTCTCATTTATCCGCATCAAATACCCGAAAAACGAAAAGGCTCGGAGAATACTGAAGACAATCACCGCTGCTACAAGTCCCCCAAAAACATAAATGTAAATATTTCGCCCAAGGTATCCCGTATCCTCAATGGACTCCATAAACTTTGTTTCAGCACTTGTCCAGTATGATAGCCAGTACTCTGAGGATGTTATTGATAGTTGACACGCTATGAAGATAAACAAGAGGAGTACGAAAAGAACCCGCGATTCGCCGCTTTTCAGATACTCTCCGAATATAGTTGAGCTGACAGCCCCATTTGCTTTTCTTTCGATCCGATCCATTTGTTTTTGTTCTAGTAAGAGCTCATCAATCTCGTCTTTCTTGGGTTCAATGTCGATATCCAGAATTCGCTGGGAATCGTGGACCTGAGGGGCATCGGTGCTCGGTTTTCTTGAAGGGAGATCTTCCTCTTCTTGACTCATCAGTGCGATAATATCCACACCAGAAGCCATGAGATCTCGATAGTTTCCTTGAGCTGCGATAGAGCCGTTATTCATGACTATGATATGGTCGGCTCTGGGCAAGTATTGTAGCTGATGGGTTACGAGAATTCTCAGCTTGCCCCGTAAATGCTCTATCACGCATTTCTCAAACAAGTGTTGACTCACTTTAGAATCTACGGCACTCAAAGGGTCATCCAAGAGGTAGATTTGTGCATCTAAGATATTGACAGAATCATTTTAGTCTACCGTTGCATAAAATTCGCCACACAAGGTTACACTTGTTATACCTTGGTACAGGCATCTAGCTAAATTCACCCGAGCCTTCTGTCCTCCACTCAGGGAATCCCCACGTTCGCCAACGATGGTTCGATCTCCAAACTGCCACTGTTTCAGATCATCATGAAGCGCCGCTGCCCGAACACTTCGACGATATCGATGATCGTTCATCTCCTTTCCAAACAAAATATTTTGGCGAATGTTTCCCGCAAACACCCAGCTTTCTTGGGAAGCATAAGCGATTTCTCCTTGCATGTACGCCTCTCCCGATAAAGTTCTCAACTCTCCTAACAGTAAATGGAGCAAAGTTGTCTTTCCAGAACCAACTCCGCCAACGACCAAAACTATCTTGTCCCCTTGCAAATCAATCGAAACAGTTTTCAAGTCAGGCTTTTCTCCTTCCCAAGAGGCGCTCACAGCGTCCAGTCTGATTCTTGGGACTTGTGGACCAGCGTCAACGACAGGGACGATCGGGTCGGGTCGTTCATCTAACAGTAGAAACTTTTCGATTCGTTTACAGCTCACCCACATCTCCCCCATTCCCGCAATACAGTTTGGCACTAGGTACAACGATGTCCAGCAGATGTAATAGTATGAGAGGCTCAGGAAATAGATCCGATCGGCAGTTGGAGGAGTTCGGCTACTGTACAAGGTCAAGTAGGTAAGGACCGTGACAAATATTACTAGCTTCTGGGTGTATAAATACATTGATAAGAAGAATCCTCGCAAGTACATTCTCTTTCGAAGCTCTGTGATTTCATGCCTAGTTTAATTAAGATTATGAATTATCTTAGTCAGCATTTTTATGGAAATTAAAATTAAACTTCATTACTGTCTGAGTTTGTGAATAACAGCGGCGAAAGGTTTCTCCCATGCGTACTGTTTGATTGCCCGTATTCCAAGAATGATTTCATTCAGAATCCTCCCTCTCTCGTCAGTCCACTTGGCTATTCGCATACGACATTTTGCAGCGTAGACTCCATTGAAACCTGATTAAAAGTTTAAAGTTAATGAAGGAGTTTGACTTAGTTGAAGTTGTGGCCGTACATTGAAAAGGCTGTAGAAGTATAATGATTCCCAGTCCTGGTAAACAAGCCAGTTCAAATTCTAACCAGAGAAGATACATCAGAAGGACCACGAGAGGAGCCGCGAGAAAGAGAAATCCCGTGAAATAGACATTGTTGTCAAATTTACTAACATCTGGGGAAACAAAAGAGAAATTTTGGTAAATTGCTAGGAAGAAAGCCTCCATTACTTGCAACACACCATTTGAGAGAAGATTTGTTAACTGGCCAATCGTCGTTTTCCCTTGAGCTCCTTTAGACACTCGCAGTGCCTTTCGGTAGATGGCTGCTGAGCAAGCGACTCGTACGCGCATGCTTATTACAAAAGAGTAAAACGCTGCGCCATGAAAGCACAGACAGATTCCAAAGGACACGAGGACAATACCGGCGCCCAACCAGTACTTGTGCACATTGGTGAACTCGGTGTCTTCATTAAAGCAAGCCAGAAAGTAGCGAAGTGTTAGTACTTGGCCAACTCTGAGGAAAACAATTTCGGTTTTGTGTAAAACATTGAAATTACAAATGACAGCTTTGTTAAGTGTGCCACTTACTGGAACAGGGTAAATGTGGAGAAAGCCAGAACCATACGGTTATACTGGCCGAGGAACACGGCCTCTAAAGCTTTCCACAAACGAGCTTTTTTACCAAGACTTCTCCGTTTTTCTTGTATCGCCCATTTACTGTAATTGATGAGAATATTGCAGAGAAAAGATTATTAATGCAAAAAGGTTCAAGTTTTGCTACCTTTCCAATTTATCACCCAATTCTTTTGACATGTCATCAGGCAAAGCGTCATACAAGTCATCAATGTCTAGGTCCTTTCGGTACCCCTTTTTGAAGAGAGGGAACGTCCATATATAAAACATTTTGGAGAAAATATTTGCCTTGGCGAAGGGGTTTTCCACGGCCGGTTTTAGTACGATGTCCATTGTTTAACCTGGAAGAGTTGACAGAACGGGCTTGACAAAACAATCGTTGTTACTTATGAGCTAAGTGTAAGTGGACGCCGTGAAAGCTTCATTATTTTACGAAAATCTTTGATTGGAAGCTTACAAAAATATTGAACACTTTGAAAAATATTTTTTTACAAATAACTGACAGCACACACCAGATTGCCGTAATAGTGGTAACATGGTGATTTGTAATGAATTGCGACTTTAGATAATTATCATTTTCACGTCTAATCAAGGACAGACACAACTTACACTTCTCTACGAAATTCATCTTCAATCATGCGGACAAATGTTTAATAAGAAGCGTGTTGTCGACTGCTTTGACGCACAGAAGGTGATATTGAGGGGCCATTAATTTATCGCACAATACAACAGCTTTCCTCTTCACACAAGGGTTAACTACACAAAATGTTGTGTACACAACATTTTTAGTGGGTAAATATTTAATTGCATTGCTCTTTCACGCATTTAGTGACTGACTAAATCGAGTTCCACCTTTCTACAGTCCGACGGAAGGTTTCTTTGTGCATGAAGACTGCACATTGTTGGGAGAAAGTTTGACCGATGCAGAATGGTAAGCATCTATGGTCATACCGTGCTGCTTTCCCTTTCACTCGTCGTGCCTTTCTACAGTTTCCACATTGAAGCTGGTAATATTGATTTAGAATCACAGTCTACAGTTGACATTTGCATTGATCTCGTCCAATGTGATTCGACGACTTTTATCGTGTGTCTAAATGAGGAAGGCCAAGAATCCATTGCTAAAACCGAAAGGACTTTGTTGCTAGTGTTCAGCAGTGTATACAATGTGACTGTGTATCCCTGGGTAAATCGTCAGTTTCACGATACGTATGTATTCATACAAATTAGCAGCAAAATAATAACTCACGTGAAAAGTGTGAATCATTTCTTCTCAAGATATCGATATTTTTTGGAAAGTATCTTTACTGTTGTTCTGATAGTATCAGATGCAACCAATGCGAATACCGACCTCATTATTCCACCAAACATTGTGAGCGTTCCCGCATTGAAAGTCCTAGTTAGACACTATCCAGTTGGTGACATGTTTTCAGTTGAATCAACTTATAATCCAAATCCATCACAGTCGATTTTAATGGACCAACAAGTTTCTCTGCTATTTTTGGCACCTGAGAAACTCCATCGTATTTTGCTATGGTATGGACATGGGCAAATCCTAAATGCATATGTTTCAATACGATTACTTCATGATCTATATTTTAAAGAGTTTGGATCTGAGGCTACTGTTTGCACACGCCTTGTTTTAAAGGCAAGCAAGGCTTATCATTGCAATGCAGAGCTAATGGCAGTTATCTACATGGCTGAGGTTCACAACGTTTCGGTTTTAATAAAATCTCGAAGGAATATAGTGACACTGCTTGAAGACCTTCGGAGCCCCCAAAATAGCCGAGAGTTTTTAACCAGACGAAAGGCAGAAGCAAATGTCGACTTTGAATCGGTGAGTGTTCGTTACAGCCGACAGTTTGCGCGGGCAACTTATAGATACCCAATATACTGTACTTTTCGAAAGACAAAACAGACTAGTTTGGAATATGATGTTTGGACAAATTATCCCGGGAAGTACATAATTTTGCTAACAGTACTTACATTCTTGCTTAGTTTTTGGGTGACTCAGAAGCTTCACAAGGAGTCTGTTACCCTATCTGGCCTTGTATTTACTTCACTGGCGGCAATTCTTCGATTAGATGTAGATCGAAGGTTTTTACTCATCTCTATCACAGGAATGTTTTTGTCTACGTTTTATGAGAATACGTTGACAAGTGTGATTGTCACTGCTGGTTCGGAAAAGACATTTAAAACTGTCCAGGAAGCGTTGCAACAGAAGTTCAAATTTGCATGGAATTATCAATATACTTTCCAGGGCCAATTTGATTGGGATTTTAAGCTACTCGGGATTCATAAGCTGCTTAATACCAGCTTCAAGAATATCAACTTGAGAGAATACGACAGTAACAGTCGATTCATTAAAGAGCGGCTTTTATACCCTTCCCATGACGTCAATCTAATAACTGATCGGCTAAATTGGACGAAAATTTTGGAGAAATCAGAAAATCACAAGAGGGATCCAGTGTGTCATGTTATCCCACAATCATTCGGAGTTACGATTGAAGCTTGGGAAATAATGACGAGGAATCGAAACTGGTTAATGGTTACTATGGAAAGAATCATAGAATCAGGGCTACCAACGAAATGGGATGAATGGGCGACAATTTCCTATATTCGTTACTTGGATTACTTTCACTCCTACATGAAATTGGCAACAATGAAAGTTGAACAATTTGGAGATGATGAAATCACTATCACAAAGTTTCTAGCTCCAGCAGTGCTTTGCTGTGGACTTTACGTACTTGCTATTGCTGTGTGGATAATAGAATTCTTGCATTTCACAGTAAAAAAGCACAAGTCTGTAAATCGTTTTGAATATCTTATTTAATGGAACATAAAGCGATGAGATAAAGCGTAGTCGGTAAAAAGAACAAAATGCAGAGAAACAGACGTTAATTTCCCAAGGCATCCTAATTTCAAATTTATTCTGCAATCTATCATACTCCTCATTCACATAACTTTTAGTGAAATATGCTTTCTCCTGTGTTTTTCACGAACTTACGACTGTTTGTTGGACTAATAGCACACCAATGTGAGCTCTCTTGTCTTATCCCGGATTCAATTTTTTATTTTCAACGAATAATCCTGAGCTACGAAATGGAAAATTGGGCTGCAACACGGGGGGATATGAAACGAATACTATGGTGACATACAACTATGAGGCATACTGAAAATATTTTTCATGAAAATGTCACACAAAAGGAAAATTATCATACACGTTGGGTTTCTTGTGCAGAACTAAAAATGGTGAAGTGCTGACACACTGCAAACTTTGATTGCTGACTCGTCGTCGTCACCTCTTTCTTTCTTTTGTCTTTCTTGTCACCAGCATGAAAACACGGTTTCTAGTCTGTAGTTTTCCACATGTAAACATTACCTATGAACTATGAACATGAGCAAACTAGGAACCATCTTATATTCAATGGTTTCAACGATATTAGAACACATTGTTTCGACAAAATGTATACATATATAGCTACATAAATAAATCTTGTATTCAAAAATACTTCAAATAAGAATATCTAAACTCTGTAATTATATGAGACTGCAAGGCTAGTGGTACTAAATCGGACTATAGTTTATGAGTTTTTAGATAAATTTTATCGGTAAATGCAATTGCAGAATCACATCAAACTTAAACAGAATGTAAATAAATTTCATTTAGAATATTATCGGTATTTGGTGTCCGTTTCTGGAAGCCTACTTCTGATAACAACACAAAAGGGAGATAAAATTTGTTTACATCGTATATGAGCAATCCTCTTTTAGGAACCTCATGCTTAAAATTAATTATTTTTTGTACACCTACGCCCTATGTGACCTCTGGCAAAAATAAGTTTTGAAAAAAAAATTATTGATAATCTCATTCTGATAAAAGGTAAAAGGTTGTGGTAACCAACAATAAATCGAGCAATCAAGCATCAATCGATTAATATGTTATAACGTTATCTATACTGGTTTATCATCATGGTCGAAACGTTTCCCAATTCGTTTTCACCTTGGCGGTTTTCCTTATTTACTCATCAGCTTCAGGAACAACGTGTATGACTCTATTTTCCTTTTTCATGTCAAGCACAACACTTGATATGCCAAGCTGACCTGAATTCGCATGTCGCAAAAGTTTTAAAAAAATATATAAATACAGTCAGGATTTATCATACTACCGATTATGAGCACGGGAGACATATATAAAGTCAAGTAAAGAATTTGGAATCGGCAAAGAAGTAAAAGCCTCTGAATTTACCACCTCGCTGATTATTCCTTGCTTGCAGTATTCAACAAAATGAAGCCACTTGTTATACTAGTTTTAACTTTATGTGCAGCAACTGGTAAGTAAGGTCTTGTTTTTTTAATGTCTGCAACCTTTTCCCCTAATTAAAAGTTGGCTTCCGAAACTCTTTCAGCTCTACCGCGTTATCACAAGGCATATCCTGAACGGATTGTTGGAGGTACTGAAGCTTCCGCAGGAGAATTTCCTCACATTGTCCAACTGATGCGCAACGGAGCTCATTATTGTGGAGGATCCATTGTTAACGCTGATTACATCGTAACTGCGGCTCATTGTGCAGTAATTTATCTATACATATATATATTTATTTACTGGTACAAGTTTGCAACCTTAAGAAGAGATAGGGAAGTAATGATACCAGGATTTGTATATAAGGTTAAAGAAAAAGTTTAAATTTTTATCGTCAAGTGTATCATGAAAGTTACGTTATAGAAATTCGAAAGCTCAGTTTTGCTAATATTTGCTGGAAGATTATTGGGAGATAACCAAGTCAGGGCTTTGGCGCATTCGTTCTCTAATTCTTCTATTTCGGTCGGTCGGTAAAAGCTTTAATCAGTTGCGCATAGTCTGCAAACCTAGCCGTTGTGCCTGCGGAGAGAGTATCAGGAACTAAAAACGCGCTGATAAGGTACAAGATTGTACTTGTGTATCCACCCTGAGAAAGGCCGGATTCAGTATGTCTAATGCAGGAACGGTTATTTCTTATCACTATCACAGTGTACTATTGACGATTTTTCACGAAGAGTTCTAGATGTGAAGTTAAGTAGTTTGGTCGTAAATCTAATTGGAAGTCGAGCTTGTTGGCGAGTAAATACTCCATCATTTGTCTATATAAAAGCTTCTGAAAAATCTTGACTGGGGAAATTGAAATAAGTCACAAGTCCTCGCAGGAGATTATGTTTCCTTTTATGTATTTGATTTGATAATTCTTAGGAATTGGTGTGATTTTGACTGTTTTCAGCATGAGGGAACTGTTCCAATTTAAATTATTTGGCTATAGAGATTTTGTAGGAATGTGTGATGATATGAGATAATTTATCATAGAATTCGAAATTCCTAATTAATCCTCACAGCGGCTCATTTTTTCCAAACTGAAAGGATTTTTTCTGAAGTAATTGGTTGTACGTAGAATTGGTGATTACTCTGTGCTCTGCAAATTTTGTAGGATGGGTTGCGATTAAAAAAACTGAATATTTTACTCTTACTTTCATGTTTCATACTTCATTTTCATAGACTGGAGCAGCTAATAGCTACACAATTGTCGCCGGAGAACATAGATTAGACCAAACTGACGGTACTGAGCAGTCACGATCAGTTGCCCAGGTGGTTCGTCATGCCTTTTACAACCCGTTCACTTTTGCAAACGACATAGCAATTATGAAGCTAAGCAGTCCGTTTACTCTGAACGACAACGTCAAGGCTGCTACCATACCTAGCACTGGGTTTACCCCTGCCAATGACTTGGTAGCTGCAGGATGGGGAACTCTTAGCTCAGGTGGTAGCCTTCCTAACATCTTGATGAAAGTGACAGTTCCTCATGTTCCTACTGATGAATGCAAAAGTTTATACGGCAGTAGCCAAATCCTTCCTGGAATGTTGTGTGCTGGAATTGTTGGCAAGGATTCGTGTCAAGGAGATTCTGGTGGTCCATTGATGAGCGGTTCAACTCTAGTCGGTACGTCCTTTCTGCTTTAATTCAAATTTAGGTCCCAAACCCGACGATTTGAAAAAAATGCATTGCTCACTGTTTTTCTAGGGATAACAAGTTGGGGACAAGGATGTGCTCTGGAAAACTACCCTGGAGTGTATACCAGTGTATCATACTTTTCAAACTGGATCAGCCAACGAACCCGTTGATAATATTTGTGACCTTTCAAGGGATAATGTGGCTTATGTCTTTTTGTCCGTTGGCCTTTTTTTCAAAAAGTGTGAAAAAATCAGCAGCTTCAAATCAAATCGGCAAGGCA
>VICI01003238.1:0-13822 GCA_019593645.1 Akabosia matsudoensis | reverse complement strand
GAATCTAAAACAGGCTAACACAGTAATCTTTTACTGCTCTCACCCATTATTTGGTCCATATGACTTCTACTTTTTCATCGTTTATCTTTCTATGATCAGTCATCAGTATGAGGGGGAACAAGTACATATCGTACAATAATAGGACCAGTTTACTAGAACAAGAATACATGCAAAGGTGATATACATTTACGGACCGTTGGGCGTACGAACGTTGCTGCCCCCAAGGATACATCTGGCTGGACGAGTCAGCCGTGACCCTTGACTAATATTTTATGCATGACCGTGGCCACATCCGCTGCAACTTTCTCGTTGTGGGCGGACTTCTTGTTCGATAGTTTCTTAGTACTTTTCGCGACGAAGCAAAATTTAAGCCAAAAATGTAAAAAAAATTACTTTGCGGTGAAACCCGAATAATGCTTGTTAAATTGAAGAAAAAAAGTTTATCGGGTGTCAGTGGTAGGAATAGTCTTGATATTATAAATAGCTCAGGCTTTCCCCCGCTTCCACGAGGAATCCTCAATAAAATTGGACACAAACGAATATACAATACACTTAATATGGTTTCTACTGGGTTTAGCAACAAGATTTGACATATTACTCACATGAATAAGCCATTTATCTCGTTTCAAACATGTTCTCCAGTTACTTTTATCGTTTCAGCTTTTTATGAAAGCAATTTCCAAGGCAGCTGAAGTTGATACCGTAAAAATATTCTGAAGTTTTCAAAGACAGTCGGCCATGATAAACTTGATATTGTTCGATATTAAATAGGCTAGAAAAGAACAAGGCTATCAGCATGAAGCTCACTACAAAACATTCATTTTTCAATGAATATTGCTGGAAACATTTTTATTGTTGCGTGACATCCAATACGAATTCGTTCCTCATTTTATTCGCGTCCATTTTGCCAAAGCCGTTATTATTATACTCTTAGGCATGGATCGTTGGATTTGAAAGCGCTGATGGTAAAGGCGGTATAAATGTTTGAGAAAATTATGATCTGCTTCTTAATGGCGTCAATGTTGTGAAGCATTACATCTAGGGGCATATTGCGACTGCTTGCGATTGCCTTGCTGGTGAATTTATGGTTACTTCTTTCCTGTTACATATCTTTATGTCCGGGCCACTATCAACATCTGCTTGTGAAATATTTTTTCACAATTTATTTGTAAGATAATTTTCCTTTTCCATTTCGAAAACAACGGATGAAATGAAATTCTGTCTTAACATCCGAGTACGTAATGGCCGGACGGACGAATCAGACAAATATTGTCTTCACATAATGTAGATTATCGATCGAGTAGTAAAGTCTGCATGTATAAAACATTAAGTTGAATTTTCAGGAATGAACTGCTCGCCACATCGAGTGAATCCGCGTGCTAAAAGTAAAAGCTTTGTCGTTTATCAGTTAAATCTACATTGTGGGAAAAGTAAACAGATAGCTCTGGAAGTGAAAGCTTTTCAAATCAAGTTTCTATTCAAAGTAAACTCTATCGCTATTCTAAGCGTATGTAACAAGCCTGCACTCGTCCTACAGGATTCTTTTTGCGTTTCCCTTAGCGAAAAGTAATGACCGATTAATATGCATTCGCATAAAATTTACAACCAAAATCTTTCATGAAAGGTTACGAGAGACTCGTCGGATTTAGATTTTGAATGTACTGACGTCCAACATTATGTAAATAATCATAAAATTAGAATGAGTTTCATTTCGTGACAGACTTTGGCATTACCATGTGAAATCAAGTAAAGTATTGCAGATTGCAGCTCAATCAATTTACCTGCCCAGCCGTTGCGTTACACATTTGTGTCATATGAAACAAACGATAGGCATTAAAACCACGGGGTAGATTATTATTATAAAATGGTACCACCTTTAATCTGCATCGATAAAACTTAAAATTGCATAAAACCTTTCACACCAGGAACATGACGAATGGTGATGACGGTGTTACCATGAGATGATCACAATTGCAATTGATATATGTATATATAGTAATAATAATAATAATAATAATATATAAGACCTGTACTGTTGACTGTACTGCTAATTCCAATAATGTACATATGATAAGATGATAAAACGCGTTATCGATGATTAAGTGAAAGAATAAGTGATTATGTTCGCTCATGCTACTTCAGAAACTTTTTCCTATGTGGGTACCGTATTAGCTCGTCAGTGAAATGATACATAAGTACTAAGTACTTAATATAACCAACGAGAACTCGATATTACACGTACCGCATCAACTTAGAGACAGCTTCGGAAGAACATGAAGACGTATTTCGGAAGAACTATTTTTGAAATAATGGTTTTTCCTGGGATGCTTTTTCTTAGTACTGGCCTTCTCGTGGGGCTTATAGGACTCGTCGTTTTTTGTTACAAAACTCCTATTTCAAGACGCAAGTAGCTGGTCATCCATTTTTGTCCGTGTTAACAGCTTTTCAGAAGTTATTCGCTTGGACAACTTCTTTGATCGTACACACTTATTTACTTTCGGTTGAAATTGATTATGCAAATTTGTACTGAACTGCAGTCGAGTAGAGATTCCTTTGAACTAATTAATTACTGCATGTTGAAATTGCTCGTACTCTAATTCATAATTGCTGATAACAGCTAGAAATGTATAATTGTTTTGTTTACCAGACTCCTGAATAATTTTTGGAGAGGTTGCGCATAGACCAGTCGTATTTATCTAATAAATCCTTAAGCCAGTGGGTCGTTTACTTTCATTTCGTATTAAAGCCTAGGCATGACTGCTAAATGTATGCAACACATCGAATATTATGTGTTTTTAGATTTGGGTAGCTCAACTAAATTAGCATTAGATCAACTTTCTACGTTTGGTACACTTTAAAGATTTATTCTACCCTACCACCACTGACTCATTTAGACTCAACTTTATTCAGAGCGTCGCCACATTGTATCAGAATCTTTTGATAAAGCAGAAATACAAAGGTAGCACAAGGTGAGCATTGAGATTAAGAAAACAAGCAACGATCGTTGCTAGAAATCATGTTTACGGAATCAACGGAATGCTCGATTCCTAAAACCACGCTTCTGTTGTAAAAGGAACGATTGTTGCTAAAAACCATTTTTATTATAAACGGTACGGTCACTGAGAAAATTCTCGTTATTGAAAACCACGCTTCGAATGTAAACAGAACGATCGTTTCCAAAAACCACGCCTTAATGGTAAATAGAACGGTCATAGCTCAGTTCCCTGCGTTCCCATGGTCATCGAAACAATTGTATCCAAATACCCCGTTCACTTAAAAAATTACGATTTAATTGTTAATGGAAAGATCGCTTCCAAAAATACCTAATTTGTGCGATAAAAAGAACGATTGCAGTAAAGACAATCAGGAACAAAATCATTGCAGGGTTTAGGAAGTAAGTAAGGAACGTCGCCTTCAGGGAAAGACAAAAAGTTAGTGGCGACAGACGGACTAGCCGACAGACTGACATAAAAAATCCCTACGCAACTTACGCTACTTAATAAGGACGGCTTACAAGGAAAAATATGGGGTCTTTGCATTATGCCTCTTCTTCCTTAATAAGAAATTTGTCTTGTAGAGCTTCGATGGTTCATATTATTTTCAGTTCGGTACTTCTCCTTTCGACCGATACCACCACCAAGACACACCAAATCGCTCCATATTTTCCTTCAATTCCAGTCCCCCGTCTATAAAAGAAATGCTAGGATAATAATAGTAAGACGTGAAAATGCAAATATAAAAAAGAGAAAAGCCTTTCCATTTTGATGACTACGTCAAGATTCTATGCCAGTAACGAACCCAAATCTTTTATTGCTCTTACTTGAATGCTATTTATTATACAAGAAAGTCCACTTTGCATAGATTGTACTGGTATTAAACCGTCAGCCTACATAGGGGCCACAGGCCACCGACCAATTTCTTTACAAGTAGTCGGTGCACAGAGAAAAAAAAGCATGCAGTTAACTATCATAAGTTCCCACATCTTTTTTCTGCAAGATTCCGGTTTTCCTTTGCCACCACTTGTATTTAGGGTTTGTTTGATTCAAACTTTGCGTCCGAAAGATTTACTTAGATACATCTATGCCACTATGGGCAATTTAAATCTAAACTTTTCTTTATTTAAAACCGTGACGGTTAGCTGATCAAAGTGTAGACTGTATGAACGCACGAAAAAAAGAAGAAGACACTCAAAAACGGTACAAAACTAGATGGATGTTGGATGTGCGCGATCATTGCGGCTACATTTATTGTTCTCTGTACAGTTTAAGGCATTTTCATGGAGGGCTACTAAAAATTGAACACTGCTGCTATATTGTACATCATCAAAGTAATTTGATTGGTTTACGATCCTGTTTCTACAAAATACATTATACGTGTCAGTACGAACTATTCTGTTGTATCATGCCCTGACAAAAATACTTTGTGAACACTACGCCCCGTTTTCATTTCACAGACATTGTCGTCATGCGTACCCAATGTGCCATCCGAAGGATGAAGAACAAGTACTTTACAAGTAATTTACAATCCAATTTCACCGAATCGGTTATAAAAAAAATTACATGGGGTAGCTAGTATGTTGGACACATTTTTTAATGTGAACTCATCGCTATAGTGACGTGCGGGGACGTTCCTGTGATTGCCTCATTAAAAGTTTTGACACTACTTGAGATTGTTCCTTTTTAATGGTGTCTGACGTTTATGTAACCATAAAAGCTTGTACACATGCATGTCTAGGGGACGGGGACAGTGCAGGAGTATTTGGGTGATCACAAGTAAGAAGTTCGTTTAGCTCATTTTGATAATGTTATGAAATTTATGAATCGAATCTAGAAGCATTTACAACTTGTTTAGGTATTCCCCTAAATTGAGCTGGAACATTTTCCATACGGTCGCTGTCGCTATCATCGTATGTAATAGGCCAAACCAGAGATGATAACTTTCATATGACCCCAACCATTAGGTGTTCTACATAATCAAACTCTTTTTTCAACGTTTCTCAGCCCCAGCAGAGGTTTCAGATATTTCAGTTGACAACTACAAGATAGATATCAGTTTGCGTTTGCAGGAAATATTCCAGGAAGATCCATCTCCAAAACTTATTAAACTTGCAATATCCACGTAGTCCTGAAATAGTTATAGTCCTTGTATAAGAAACCTGATAGTCCCTTTTCAGCTGTACAAGACACCATGACATTTCAGGGGTATGGAGATGTCGCGAATAAATAATAAAAATTGCTGAGGAGGGACGAGCATTAAAATAACTGCTGCATAAGCATAACACTTTTTCCAGTCTGAAACAGACGTCCCATAGCATTTATAGACTTTGAGAAACATCATCTTCCCACGATTTCCTAGCCTTTTCCATCATCGTAGCCGTGACCGTACAAGGCTAACTTAATAATAGTTGCGATGATAAAATAACCACTAACATAATGCCGCAAGCTGAAACGCAAGTACAGCAAATGCAGAGGATACGGAATGGCTAACTAAACTAGTTACCACGGATTCGCTGAACTAGCGCAAAAGGATTTCAACACATTGAAAAGGAGCATAAAATAAAAGTTTTATAAGGCTCTCTCTCTCGTCCTCACATATTTCCGTTTGCCACTCTTCAGGATTAAGGCTCACATGTAAACCTCAATTCAAGTGGCGATCGATGGGAAGCTTGGAAAAATATCCTCTGTTTGATGAGTCTAGAACTCCAGGACGTAAACATTTTATCGAGAATTTATTGACACAACACAAACCCTTCAATTCGATACAACAGAGAGTGCGTGGTGCATACAAATACTTGAACGTAGGCTTCTTGCAAGTATGACCACTTTTGGTCACATTAACATCACGTATCAATTTAGTCTGTAATGATGTACGTTTCCAGAATATTTTCGAAAAGACTCGAGCTTATCTCTATTTAACTCAGAATCGTCTCTGGTTGACACTGATACAAAGTCATGTCATAAGTTTTGTGCTTTGTACTTTTGACAATTATCATGCAATCAGATCAGACATTCAGCCGGTTAGAATCAGTAAAAGACATGAATTCATTAAAAACATCTCGAGCGAAATAATTAAGACACTGTCATAAACTAGACAGGAGGATATTCCATTCCATCCATTTTTATCTTGTTGTTATTAAACGCGACGTTTGAATTGGAGTGATTGCATTGAGCCTGGAAACGTAAAACTGGTGGTGTTTTTGATTTGCCTTTGAAAAGTGCAAAATTTCAAACACAAAAATGACTCTGATGGTAAAAGTAAAACTAATATGAATTCGACGTGAGAGACTTGCGGAAAGAAAGGCACTTCGTTGGAAAGCATGGAAACGGTGAGCCTGAGGTAGGCACATCAATTGAGTCAAATGTATAGCTACTGTTTCCCATCTTCGATTGAATTCACTAAGCCCTTGATCTGTTCGAATGAGAGTCGGAGGAGATACAAAGCAAACATTAGTTTGACAGAAAAAATACAAAGTTAAGCGTGCGATTTACTATGAAAGCAAACCTACCACGGTATAGAATGGTTTGTGTCCTAGAGACTGTTTGGGAAAACATACAAAGTTTTAAAGTTATCAACTCGATAATTAGATGCGTAACTGTGGAACATAATGCTTAAAAAACTCCATTTCCATGGAAATTGCACGTGCGTACTCAAACGGCGAAGTTAACATAATTAAACACGTATAGCCTTTGAAAATTTGGATCTTGTAAATGATAGAGTTTCGCTACTTTTTTCTCTCTTTCAGGGTAATATTTGCATTATCACTTTATGAAGACACGGTGGAGAGACATGAACATATAAAACGCTCTTAAAACAAGGTATCCCTGAAGGCGACCGAAAATCAACTCATTAAAGTGCGAAGTTGTTGAGTAGCGGGTTTCTAAAGTGCATATCCTGAAGTAATTTTCTATTATTGGATGTAAAATGAAGTTCTCTCAAAAAACCAAACGATTTAGTGAGAATATTTTATAAAACTATAAAAATTGTGAGTGTGATGACTAAGTTGTCGGTTTGATTTTAATCCAGCAGTTATATTAGCAACCGCACTGTACTTTTACTATTACTACTATTGGAGTGGCTACGTTTTGAAGCTATCGCGAATTACACATCAGAATCTCCGAACATTATATGAGCCATTCTCTCTATACCCCAAAGACTGGCAGCTATTTCAAAGTAGACCATTTTGCCCTGGATCCTCCGTTTCGCATCTCTTGCACCCATTCTTCTCTCAGCTCTGAGACTGGCAAAAGGTGTTCTAATAATTATCATTAAAGTTAGTTAACTTCGCCGTATTAAGGTTACAAGTGTTACCAAATACTGTTTACGATGACAACAAACGGTTCAATGGACGAACTGATGAAGAAATTGGAGGATTCCTTGATTCCGAGGGTGTCCCAACTGATCGACGAGAAACTAAGACCGCTGTCTAATACGACTGCTCCAGGAGTCCCTTCGGAGGAAGGGGATAATCTGAGTGATCAGGGTAATTTGTTGTTTTAACATATAGCTTCCAATGGTGTTGTTTTATACCAACAGGTCCCCCAGAGTGGATGTCCCAAATATTCTGTTGGATATTAAATTTAAATGTCCTTTGACATAAACAATTATACATGTCCGTTGACATAAGCAATTATACATGTCCGTTGACATTAACAATTATACATGTCCGTTGACATTACCAAGTTTAAACACTCCATGTTATTCCCATAGGGAATGGAGAGGCGGAGGATTCGGACGATAACGAAGACCCTCTGAAAGTCATTGAGGAAAAAACCTGGGAAGCTGGACCTGAAACGAACGAAGCAATGTTGAAGTACCTAAGTTGTAGTTTATCAAAAGAAAAGCGCAGTACCTTGAAGGATCGATTCCCTTCCCCGTCGGGTTACATTGCTCAACCACCTAAGTTGGATAAACCATTGCAACAATTACTGGTCCAAAAAAGGATTCAACCGAAGGACATGCCCGTTGGCCTTGCCGTGGAAACTATTCAGTCTAGAGTATTAGACGCCATGGGTCCGTTGGCGGCTCTCCACGCCGCAGCTGTAACGGCAAAATCTAAAAACGAGTTACTTCGTCCAAGTGCAGTACTGGAAGCAGTTAACCACGCAATGATTTTCATCGGCAATGCGAATCAACTCATGCGTTACCAACGCCAGCGGGCTGTTATGTTTAAAATCAACCCAGGTGCTGTTCCGCTGTTACCAAGAGAGCCGACAGAGGCTACCGAGGAGTTATTCGGTCCATCAATACGGAAACTAATAAAAGAAACTGCTGAAATAAAGAAAGAACTCTGTCCTCCGCAGGACCGGGTCCAGATGAGGAGCTCTAGGCCAGCCAATCGTGCCTGGAGACCTTACTCCAGCAGCCGCCAAGACCGCTCTAAGCCTTACGATCGGCCATTTGCTCGGAAGCCTGCTGCGCAAAGGTACTTTGTAACTCCATCCAGTGGGGGTAGGAAAGGTAAGCAACTAACACAAAATCGAATACGTATGGGGGGACGGCTAAAATATCATATGTCTGCGTGGAAACGTCTGACTAACGATCATTGGATTCTTGACTGCGTCACCGGCTATCGACTTCCTTTTGTGAGTTTACCTCCTCAAGTATTAGAAGCAGCGCCAATTAAAGTCGACGAGAAGCTAGTGAATGAGGAAGTAGAAAACTTGCTCGAGAAAGGAGCTATTGAGGAAGTAGCACAACCTCAACACATTAATCAGATTTTCATGATCCCAAAGAAGGATGGTAGAAGCTGGAGACCAATCATAAATCTAAAACCAGTTAACAAGTTCTTGCAAAAGTTCCACTTCAAAATGGAATCACTTTCAACTGTGTCAGACTTGCTGACGAAAAATATGTTTATGTGCAAATTGGATCTAAGTGATGCATATTTTTCTGTTCCTGTACACGAAGGCGACCGTAAATTTCTTCAGTTTACTTGGAATAAGAAATACTTCCAGTACAAAATTGACAAAGCCCATTGTGTCACAGTTAAGAAGAGAAGGAGTTTCCATTGTCATCTACTTGGACGACATGCTGATCCTTTCGAGTAGTAAAGATGGGGCTTCGGTTGATTTCGAACGCACGGCAGCACTTCTTACTGAACTAGGTTTCATCATCAACCAAGAGAAGTCAATTTCCTCACCAGTGACAAAAATTGAATTTTTGGGAATTGTCATTGACAGTGAAGCTATGACCTATTCACTTCCAAAAAGGAAAATTCTTGCAATAAAATCGCAAGCATCAGCTCTGTTATCGAACCCAAATGTTACTCCGAGGGACATCGCTAGATTTACTGGGCTTATAACATCTATAAAGATAGCCTTTCGCTCCTGTTTTAAAACTCAGAGCAATTCAATTACATCTGATTGCCTTATTGCAGGCTGGTACGGGGTGGGATCAACCCACACGGTTAAGCTCGGATGCAGTACAAGAAATCCGCTGGTGGTGCAGTCAAACTTGTTTTCCTCCGTCACCGATACACGAAGCCCCCGCTCAGCTCGAAATAGAATCGGACAGCAGCATGGTTGGATGGGGTTGCACATGCGACGGGACCTCAAGTAGGGGGACATGGACCGAAACGGATTTGAAGGAGCATCCTCATATAAATCAGCTCGAGCTACTCGCTGCATTTATAGCAGTAAAAACATTCTGGAAGCTCCGGCCATGCACGTCGATACTGCTAAAACTAGACAGCCGGACAGCTGTTGCCTATCTAAACAAACTGGGAGGAACACGCTCAAAATCGATGAATTTATTGTCGCTGAAGGTTTGGGAGTGGTGTCTGAAAAGATCCATCTGGGTGAGAGCAATTCACGTACCAGGAAAGGAAAACGTTCGAGCAGACTGGGAATCCAGGAACAGTGTGGATTCATCAGACTGGAAGCTTCATCCGAAACAATTTCAAAAAATCAAAGCGATCTTCGGGTGCGAGATAGACTTGTTTGCGAACCGAACCAACTTTCAGCTCTCACGTTATGTAAGTTGGAAACCGGACCCGGAGGCAGTTCACACGGATGCTTTCAGTCTGAAGTGGAGCTTTCTGAAGGCTTACGCATTCCCACCATTCAGCTTGATCGGGAAGGTACTGAAGAAAGTAGTCGAGGACAAAGCGACACTAGTGCTGATCGCACCAGTATGGCAGAATCAGCCATGGTATCCAACGATACTACAACTGTCATGCAGGAACCCAATTCTGCTGCCGTGGAGCCAGGATCTGCTGGCGAGCCCAATCGGTCAATTTCATCCGTTAATCTTACAAGAGCGAATGCCTCTGGCTGTTTGGGAGGTATCGGGGAACGAAACGAAAGTTCGGCAATATCAGGAGACGCTGCCCATCTCATCTCAAATTGCATCCGGGCAGGATCCAGAAAGGCATATAAGTCTGCATGGGAATCATTCAGCAGCTGGTGTAATCAAAAATCGATTGTTGCCGTACGATCTTCAGCTGAGGACGTAGCAAATTACCTAGCAGCGCTTCATACACAAGGGAAAACTTACAATACAATTAACCTTCATCGCTCGGCTATTTCCTTCCACTTACAACACGTCAACGGTCAGTCTATGGGAAAAAACGCCACTGTTTCCAGATTACTCAAAGGCGTATTCAACTTGAATCCGCCCACTCCAAGATATACTAGCACTTGGGATCCTCAACTTCTTATTTCGTATATTAGCGGACTTCCAACTAATCAAAACCTGAGTTTATTGGAACTATCCCGGAAGTTGGTATGCTTATTAGCTCTAACTAAGGCTTGCCGTGCGTCAGATATCGCAGCGCTTGATATCTCTGCTATGGTTATGGCTGCTGATGGTACTACGTTTAAGCACGTCCACTTAAAGAAGACCTCCACGCCAAGGTTTCTTCCGGACTCCTTCTTTCCTAGATATTCAGAAAGCAAGATATGTGTTGTGGAAGCCATTATGGACTACATCGAACGCACCAAGAATTTGAGAAAGTCAACTCGCCTAGTCATCTGTAGTAAAAAAACCATATAAAAGTGCGTCTGCTTCCACAATTTCCAACTGGATTAAGCATTTTATGGGACTTGCAGGCATCAACACTAGTGTGTTCAAAAGTCACTCAATTCGTGGAGCCTCCACTTCCAAAGCTTATAGGTTGGGTGTCAGACTAGAAGAAGTAATGAAATGTGCGGACTGGAGAAATAACACTACTTTCTCAAGATTTTATCATAGAAACGCTGAAAGGGATAGCTTTGCGAACGCAGTGTTGGGTACGAAACTTTAAACATCGGCTCATATAATGTTCGGAGATTCTGATGTGTAATTGGAGTTTTATCGAGCAAACCGTAAGGTTTGCGACGATAAAACATGATTACACGAAGAATCGAAGAACATTATATGAGTCCAGCCCTCCCTCCCATACATGTCTTCGATTCTTCGTTACAATTTGGGAAAACGTCATTTTAACATGAGTGTTTGTATTTCATTATCCACATTTACAGATGGAGGACGGGTGAATTCACAACGATAATTTGAGTATTCCTAATTACATCAATATATTTTGCTGAAATCTAATAAAATCATTCGCTTTGTAAGTTCGTGACCACTAGGTAGATGTTTGTTGTCTTATCTTTCGTAGACTCATAGCATCGAGAAGAATGGGTGCAAGAGATGCGAAACGGAGGATCCAGGGCAAAATGGTCTACTTTGAAATAGCTGCCAGTCTTTGGGGTATAGAGAGAATGGCTCATATAATGTTCTTCGATTCTTCGTGTAATCATGTTTTATCGTCGCAAACCTTACGGTTTGCTCGATAAAACTCCAATTAATACCTAATAAAAGACCCGTTGTGGAGCCAGCAATGTCCACGCAAAATTTTTAATCATCGTTAATTGTAGATACTTTTGAAATGTGCGAAATACCTTAGTAAATAAGATAAGTGCTGGAATTTCTTACTAACTCTTTTTCTTGTTATATTTGAGGTAATCTGAGACAATCCTTTATGGCATAATGGAGTAACAATATTTTATGATATCAGAATCATAATCCACAATTTACAACGATTGTCGTGACAAAGTTCCGAATTCTTGAAACAGAGAACTGGCGTTACACCCGTTACTTAATGCAAAGAAAGGGCTTTGCGTTAACTCTAAGCATAAGTGTAATGGTCCAGTGCAACATACTTCAAAAATGCTGACAATGTACCTTAATTTAAAATTATTTCCTTGATACCTAATACAGTATACGTGTAAAAAGTCAGTTGATATCACAAGAACATCACTGAAGAAGAAAACGGAAAGGTGTTACACATCTCGACAAAGAATGGGGATCGGAAAGACACCTCTTACAATGGCGTGTCTGTATTGTCTTGTGCTGGCTAGAGAAAGTAGCAGTGGTTTAAACTTGACATAAAATATGATTATGTAAATTGACTGGCTCCCATGTCTACTGTATAAACAGTACAAGGTAAGGAAGAGACTTAACAAAGAGTATTCTCTTGTATTGATACACACCCACAAGACAACGGCATATGATAGCTATAAACATACCAACTCCTTTTTACCAATCCAATCTTCTCTCTTCGGCCCTTAGGCTTTATAAAGCACTTCAAGAGAGAGAATCAAGACATAAACTATATGATTTTTTTTTCAAGAACGACTATCTATTCCATTATTAAAATCTTAGGTGCCCATTCAATGATGTAAGGATGTTGTTAAACTCAAGGTGTGTTCGCTGCTGAAATTATCTTCGCAGGAGACTTGAGGCTTAAGTCGTGCTTTCTCCTGCGCGTTCAGCATTCAAGCTGGTGGAGACCCATGAAAAATCATAAAACTTTCCCTAGCTCGACTGAATTAAGAATAGCGACAAAGGAAAGTAAGTGCTGCAGGAGAAAGTATGCCAACTAATTTCTGTGCTTCTACGTGGCCTTTTGTTTCTAAGATGTTGCAAGTTGAGCTTTTAAGCGATCGAATTAGGTAGGGATTATCTAGAATCAGCATTGTATACGGCAGGAGGATTGATGTACCACACCCGAAACCTAAATACTCGGATTGTGTTAAATTTTCAATTTCATAAACTCGTGTATCTTCTTCTCTGGCGGAGTCATCTTGTCAAGGAATACTTTGTCCAAGCTGCTGGCTGGCTACAGAGTAGCTACAACCGTAAAGCAGCAGATAATATCCCGGGCTGTAAAATGGAGAAAGTTTTAAAGTGGCAACTGGCAGGTTATAACTGTTCGCAACGAAGACGTTACCCAGGGCTCAATTCTCTCGTTTGGGAATAGTTTGGAGGAAGTTTGAGGAGAACTTGGGATTATGGAGTTGGGTCTTGGGTGAGCATGGAACCTGGGGTAATGTCTTCGTTACAGGGTAAAACGAGGAGACTGTTTTTGAACAACTAGGGCGTTTAAGAATGAAAAATACTTTTTTAATGCTAAAAATATATTCATAAAAATTTCCAATTCAAAATATTTTACCAGGCATATTTTTACCAAGCCAACCTTTAATTACAAACTTATTCGTCAAATTCTCAGACTTAAACAGTCAAATAAATAAAAAGCTAATAGTGGAACGTAGACTACCAATAAAATACGAAATATTGAGTATTGCTGACAATGTACATAATTTTTTTTAGAAGAAAGCCATAACAAGTGAGCTGCTATATCATGAACCCTTGCATAATCTGATGCTTTACGGTGTATTAAAAGCAAAGAAACTTGCCAAGTAGTTTTAGGAAGGGTTACTGTTCCCAAAAGGAAAATTTGTGAAATTTTCATATGCCTGGCTGAAGAAGACAACAGGTATAAATCATTTGAAGTAGTGCACCATGTAAACACAGAATTACACCTGTTATTTATAATGAGTAC
>VICI01003237.1:0-13822 GCA_019593645.1 Akabosia matsudoensis | reverse complement strand
CTCAGGTCAAAGCTTTTGAGTACATTGTAGATTTTTATCTCGGTCGTGGTAAAGAGTTAGACAAGTCGTTTCAGTGTTTTCCTTGGCGTTTTAGACAGTTGCCACCAGAAGCATTAGATTATGCTGAGAAAGATGTAGCTTTTTTGCTAATGATTTGGCAGGAAATGAAGGCTAAAGAGTCAGATTTTTTGTTGCTAAACGATTATCTTGAAGACACTTTTCCGTATCTTGTAAAACCGTATGTTCCATGTAAATATTCAATTGAAAAGGCTTACAACAAAGTTAAGAAAGATTACTCTAAGAAACTATAGGTTAAGTTAAGAAACTATATTCTTGAGAAATAGGTTAGCCGCTGAGCGTCATCATGAAAATTCATGTTCAAATTCAGAATAATTATGTTCCAGAAGATCTTAGTGACTCAAGTTTTGATGATGGTTTGGATATTCCTACGTTTAAAGTTGTCTCTCACGACAAAGAACAAGGTACCAAGCATGGTAATGGTACCCAGTTCATTATAGGACGGGTTCGTTAAAACCCGTATAAATACGTACCCAAGCAGCATTGGCGGCAATGGGCAAAAAAGGAAAAATGGGTAAAATTGTCCTTATGTATTTCAACATGCATAGCATCGATTCTGGGGTAACGTGTTATATATTTGCCCCTGATGTAAATCGTTCAAATAGCGTGATTATTGTCTTAATTCAGCCGTTTTCTTGACGTTTATGAAAACATCGTGCCAGTACGTAAGTCCAAGCGATAATAAAATGAGTATTTTTGTGGATATCAATTTATTTAAGAAGATTAGTTCTGAATTCTGTCAAGCAATAAGCAGATGCACTTGCAAAATTTTCATGGCATGCCAATATAGCCATGTTGTATTTCCCCCGACTCCTCTGATTTGAGACAAACTCTATGGTTTACGGGTACATGAATGGCAAAATGGGGATTAAAATTTTCCCCATCTTTGCCCATCAAAATACGTTAAAATACGTTTAAACCCATTAAAACACAAATTTGACCAATTTTCGGGTTATTATGTAAAAAGTACGTGGGTTTTACCATGCTTGCAAGGTACAAAACAAACTGAAAAGTCTGTTGTAACGCAGGATTTTGAAATGATTGTTGTCGATAAGTTAGATCACGAGAAATTGTATAATGAGTGTGAAGAGCAGTATAATTTTTCTGTAGAGAGTCCTAAAGTAGCTAATCAAACGGTAAAATTTGATGAAAAGCTGCTGGTTGATTCGAAGCCACTGAAAATTCCGATTGTCAAGTCTTGTAAAGGTATAAAACGTAAATACGATGAGTGGACTGACGCTCAGTTAAGAATGATTCCAGACGACGAGTTAATAAAGAATTTTCCCGAAATTTTGCGTTCAAAGCTGCACAAAAGACAACTTAATTGGTTAAGGGGTAAAAAGAATTTTATTAAGACTGGCTTTACACGGGTAATTAGTCAAGAGAAGCTAGAGCTGTTGAAACAGAAAAACGGGTTAAATTGTAATGGTTTTGGTGGAAAAATGAATTTGCTATGATAAGATTGATGATTTGATTGTTATTTGAATGAAAAGTATGAGATATGAATTATTTGTTGAATTATGAGATTTGAATTTTGTTGAATAATTTGAACTGAGATTTGTTGAAGGAAATGATTGATTAGATTGATTTGGTTAATGAATAATGTTATTGATTGGGTAAAGATACTGATTTGCTATTTAATGGGTACTTGTTTGTGTTTATGTAGGGGTTATGTTCGCTTACAAGCGCAAGACCTTTCTTTGTTTCACGGGGGAGGAGAGAGGATGTTGCTCTGAGAAAACTGTAAATAGGGACAAGAAAAAGAAAAGAAAATCAAAATACAAATAAGACTGAGGTAAGCTGAGAGCTATTGTTAATCTTCGTAGGTTAAGATTGAAAACAAAAAAAAAATGTTAAAAACAAATAATAGGCTAATTAATATTTAATATCCGGTGAAACTCGGTGAAAGTAGAGGGGGGAAAGTGTGGGAGCATGTTGCCCCAAGATTTGGCATCTGCATGAGGCTTTCCACATCTCTGTATTATCTCGAAGTTGCATAATAAAGATGGGCATTGCTTTACTGTCCAGCTCTCNTCTCGAAGATGCATAATAAAGATGGGCATTGCTTTACTGTCCAGCTCTCTCTACAGACGTGTCTAGTCTTGTCTATCCTTTGGCATTACCTTGGTTCGGGAATAGTGTTAAGATAGTTGGGAGGTATTACAGGAGGAACTGGTGAGCATAGAACCTGGAGGGAACGGGCGGCATTATATCGTTCTTTGAATTTTGCCCGAGATTGGGAGCAACTTTTTGGAAATCATGGACGTCACCGACAAGGAAGCCATCTCCTGAATCACATATCAATGAGGATTTCTCACAGAATTATCTTTCGTTTGTCAAGTTGAGAATGTTGTAGTTAACCGATTTGTGTAGTTTTTTATGTTTAGGAGTAAATCTGCGTACATGTCCTTCAGCTAGAAAAAAAGCTGATAAACATTTTTATTAAACTGAGTTATAACGTGAAAAATATATGTATTTTGAAGCCAGAACTGCTTTTATTTCTTATAAGAAACAATAATTTCTTTGAGAAAACGGCGTTTGTAATAGTTTGATATGAGTTGGTAACAAAGTTAATGTTAGTATTTATTCCCCCTGAAATATGTTAAGATTATGTCGTCCTTTAAGATACCCTTTCATAAAAAGGTTTCAATAACGCTATTCATTCAAGTTGTTGATGTGTGTGTAAATATTCAAATGTAGCATAAATGTGGTCCCTCGACGCGTACGCGACCCAAGTGCACTGGGTTAAGCTGTTATGAAAAGGTTTTTGGGTACCCAAGATATTGACTTTTAAGTCTCTTGAGTTTAATTTAGGGTATATAAAGCTTTTTACTGAACCAAGGAAGATCATTGTTTCAGCAACCTTTGACGAGTTGCATTGTTGCGCATTTGTTAGCTCAAAATTTGGTTTCAATCTAACTGTCAGTATTTTTACTTCTTTTTCTTAATTCTTGTTTAATAAACGATCTCTCTGACTAGTGAAACCCACACGACAGATCACCAGAAAAACTAATACGAGTCGAGACGGGTGTCGCTTCATTCCTTGTGTGAAGGACTACGCCCCTTGCCAGAGACCCCATTCCTCGACGCCATTTCGAAGTGCTACGAAAACCACTCGTCCCCGGAAGCGAAGCCCACTCATACTCAAACGTGCACGAACATAACCAAGTGAAGCTCGAGTAATCGCTTGCCCATTCTTGAAATTTATTTCCAACTTTTCTTCCGTTATTTTTAAATAAAATCCTACGTCTGTTGATTGTCGATGTTTACGTTTCATAATTGAAAAGTAAGTCAAAATGAGGCAAGGACGAAGTGTCCCAACAACGAAGTGTTTCAACGCCGGTGGGAAACATCACAAGTGTAAACTCTGTGGGAAGCTGTATTCTTGGCCATCCAAGTTACAAACGCACATGAGAAGTCACACGAAGGAGACCCCATTTAAGTGTTCCACTTGTGGAAAGGGATTCTCTGATGAAAGTAACAAAAGACGGCACGAAGAGACCCACTCGACTGTGAAAAAACACGTGTGCAATACGTGTGGCCAGAAGTTCAAAACACGAGACAGATTACGTGGCCATACCCAACGACACCACCTGCCCGTCGAGATAACAAAGCGGCACAAGTGCAATGTTTGCGGGAAGCTGTTTTCGAGTCCATATAAGTTAGATGAGCACATGAGATGCCACACGATGGAGACCCCATTTATGTGCTCCTGGAAAGGCGTTCACACAAGAAAGTAATAAAAGACGGCACGAAAAGACCCACTCTGCCGTGAAAGAGCACGCGTGCAGTTTGTGTGGAAGGGAATTCCGACAACGAAGTGCCTTGAACACTCACATGCAACGGATCCACTTGCTCGAGCGATCACTCCATTGCCCCTTCTGTCCAAAGAGATTTGTGTCTTCCTCAGAATTGTTCGAGCGCGTCAGAGCTCATGTTGGAGAAAGACCCGAGATTTGTTATCTTTGTAGAGGAGAGTTCAGCCGTAGTAATCAGTTGAAGAGTCACCCATGTCCAAAAAAGAAAGACATTCCTCCAACCCGCCTTGCCTGTCTTTTCTGTCCGAAGACATTTACGCATACATCTGGGTTTCATTGTCACCTTCGTGTCCACGTGCAGGAAAAGCCGTATTTTGGTGTTGCTTGTGGGAAAGAATTCGCCCGAACACGTGATTTGAAGAGTCTTCGGTGCGGCGAAGATCAAAAAGATTGAATTGGAAACTAGAAATGTTTATGTATTCCTTCTCAAGGTCACTCTTTCAAATCAACATTTTACTATAATTCCGTCACACTTAGTCTCCTGTATCCTGTACTGATTGTCTAATGTATCTGTAATGTTCTAATGTTCTTGCAATTAAAATATGATCCAAACATTCAACTAAAACCTAGCCTTTTTCTTCGTATATTTTTCGTGATGATCGTTTTGCTGTCGGAGTCATATCATTTACAGTCTCTCAAGTCTTGCTTCAAACTGGACATGACTTGAGGAATTTCGCACATTGTCCCACGATTTCCTTAGCCTGACATGCATTAAAATTTACCGTTTTTAGAGGCGTTATTTAACCGCCTGTTATTTTTTTGGATGCAGAAGGACGGTAAACATGTTTGCGAAATTTCGTATTTTAAACCTGGTTTACTTAATGTGTTTTTCTCAAACAAATTTGTCGTGGGGCGCCTATTTTATTGTTTGAGATTAGACACTCCAGCTCAATCCTGACACTTTCTTTTTCCTGGAACTGGCTACAGTCGTTTTCATTTAAAAACCTACCATTTGGACCTCTACACCTCAAACATGTTCCTCAGTTTTTAGCTGACAGTCCAATAAAAATCCAGGTCGCTGTCCATCTCTTGGTTGGGAGGAGTTGGAAGGGAGTTCACGTCTCAGGTGGAGCCTCGTCTATCGCTACACGTGTGGCTTCAGGGGTCCAAGAAGTTCGTTCCTTGGCGGACGAGTATGGACATGGGCGGCTGCTATTTGAGGATTTAAGGTACATAGAACTAGACTCGTTCTTCTATTTATCTATATTTTTTGTCTTGATCACGGCGTTCTTCTTCAGAGCTGGGCGAGGAAACTTGGTTTATTTGGCGAGATTCGGAGAAATCAGCTATCAGTTGAATGGGCTCTGCATTCCAGCCTCCTCCGGACATGAACGCTCCGTTGCAGACATCAGTTGAAACTCGTGATTGGGTGGAGCTTCCGTTGAAAGCTTCATTTGCATAATTCCTTCAAAAACAAACAAATTGTTCCAAATTTAATTTGTGTATATTAACTGAAAGTCAATATTTGAAAAATTAATTTTTCATACCCGCCTGGTTTAAGCTTTCCAAATCCTTCTCGAGATGCTCCTGCAACTGATCCGTCCCCTGGCTATTGCCTGACTCCACAAGATTGGACAAAGCAGCTATGGATACTCGATGAAGCCCCATCATCAGATGCCTTTGCTGCTGAAAGGTCGTCTGTAAATGGGCGTTACAGAGGAAACGCATTCCACTTTCTCTAACAAACAACAAAAAAAAGGAAAGCAAGAATCCTAAAATAAAATTAAACTTGAATTAAAATTTTTCTTTGAACCTGGTTCTGAATCTGATGACAACTCCACTCCTGGAAAAAAACGATGAAGACGCATTTCCACTCAGCGTCTTCCCGAAACGCTGGTTATGGTTGAGAAGGTGACTTCCCTCCACGGATACCTGAGCTTCATTGTCGTACTCATGTCAGCCAAGTCCATCATCTCAACTTCGCTTTAAAAGAAAAAGTTCCCTTAAACTTCAATCCAAACCAATCCGGAATTTGAATTTGAATTGCGATTGCTTACACTTTCTGTGTGCAGGAAATTTCTAACGAGTTCCTGTGCTCCTTCCCCGTCACAATTACCCTCCATTGATGAAACACTCCCGTCCAAGCATCCCTTTGAAAATGGTCGTAAATTTGATCAAAGTTGGTTTTTTATTTAACTGCCCATCGTCACCTTAGGAATCACGCTTCTGTTCAGTAAATTATCTTTACTTCCGAAGGAGGGGGGACAAAACCAAACATGGCTCCACAATTAAAAATGTCTCGATTGTTTGAAAAACTTGGAAGAAAACTGGTTAAATTTTAAAATAAACCTTTTTATTCGTACAAGTCAGACAATTGAAACAGACATAAAAATACGACTCGGACGAATATCTGAGAATGGAAAAATACTAAATACTATATAAATGTGAAGAAAAATTAGTAATTAACAAAGCGAGACATGCGGTTTTGAACGAAAAAGAAAGAGTTATTCGCAGACGTTTTTTGTTTTTTTTAAAGAAAAGAAATGGAACGTAGTCAAGATGTGATGTTCTTCTGATGCTGTTTGAAGATGACAACAAAAGACCGCGTGGTCAGATTGACATGGCACAGAAGGAGTTGAAGGAGGAGCGGAAGAGAACCTCGAAATTGAAGAAATTAAAGGCATCCGTGCGGAAAAATGTGTAGACCATTGCGCATCTTGACCGACTCGTTAGTTACGCGACTCAGGGAAGAGGACGCCACTTTGACGAAGGAGTAACACGAGCGACGCCAAGTTGAGAGGAAATTGAAGCAAGAGAATGCCAAGCTTTCTGAAGATAAGGAGCGATTGTCTGGGGAAAACAAAAAGCTGGGGGAAACTCTGGAGGTTAGGACGAGCCAGATTGAGAAGCTTCTCGAAGAAAGCTCGTAAAGAAAAGAGGCGGCGAATGGATCATGTAAACGCTTAACTGAAATCGTTACTCAAGAAGAGAGCAAAGATATCGAGAGCGTGAATGAGTATCGGACAGAGATAACAAACAAACTGTAGGATCATGTGAAGGGGGTTAATACTCTTGGATAAAGCCAAGTTTTGGAGAGTACGAGTCAAAATGAGGTAGCGGCAGGAATGAATCCTTGTTCCCCAGCGGCAGTATCGACGATCTCATCGACAGTTGGTCAGTCACCAGGAGGATCTCGCCAAACGGGAGGAAATGCTCGGAGGAAACGTGAAAATCAACAAGACGCGTGAGGAGATAGACGACGCGACGCTCGACTTAAGACTGAGCATGTAGCACGGATCGGCCATGTCGGCACGACCTCGGTCCATTCCAGGACGAGCTCATATAATTTACGGACGGCCTAGATTACCAGGTCGCCCAGAAAAACGCTCAGGAGCTTTTTGAACGTTCACAGAGCTTCGTCAGTATCCAGACAGTAAGGTGTCAGGTCAAGATTGATTTTGAGCGACTTGACTCCACCAAAAAACGTCGAAAACCACAAATGATTTTGAGAAAAGGATTTATAAACTGTATTACAAATCAGTATAATCTTACATATTGGAGAAGAGCCAAAGTTTGAAAGCAAGCAATATTTTACTAGGATCAGTTGTTGCTAGGCTTGGAGACGACAAGAAGGCGATGACACTCGAAAGAAATCAACTGGTGGTGTTGTACCTGCATAGATTTCGTGTGATCTTCATAAATGCAAAAATCTCGCCCACCAAATTTAAAATAAAACGACGCCGTCAAAAACATAGGCAGTTAAATCGCGACTTTGAAGACGGCAAAAATTATCAGGCCTGCCAGGCTTAGAAAATAGTGGAGGAATGCGCGGCATTCCACATGCGATGTCTGAGACAAGATGAGTGTAAGTGATATGATGACAGCGAATTGATAACCATTGTAATGAGACAAATGAAACGGCTGGGCTTCAGTTGAATGTGTAGATCAAATTTTATTTCCAAGAAGAGAGTACATTAAGCAATCAGTAGAGGATAATTAAATTTGAGAAACAATGAGAATTAAAAAATGTTGACTTGAAAGAGTAGCCTTGAAATATAAGAAATCCACAAATAACTCCGTTGTCTACTTTTAATTTGAATCACTTGAATGTTCGCGGCACCGATGCCTCTTCCAATCTCGTCCAGTGGCTCATTATTTCCCTTTTATTCCCCACAAAAATTTGGGCTTTCCCTGGAGGTGAGCCCGAGGGTGAGGGCGTAACCCATTTTGACTCTCAAATGTCCTCAAAAAGAAGACTCATCGAGGCGGGGTGGAGGAGTGTCATTCTTTTGTGGACATTTGTGGTTCTTCAATTGATGACTTTGACTGAACTCTCTCCCACATTTTACAAATTTCCGGTCGTTCGCCAACATGAGCTCTGAGGTGCCGGAACCAGTTGCTAGAAGTCGCGAATCTCTTTGGACAGAAGAGGCATTGGACGGATCGTTCGATCAAGGGGATCCGTTGCATGTGAGTGTTCAAGGCACTTCGTCTTCAGAATTCCCTTCCACACAAACTGCACGCGTAATCTTTCACGTCCGAATGGGTCTTTTCGTGCAGTCTCTGATCACCTTTCCTAGCGAAGGCCTTTCCACAAGTGGAGCGCTTAAACGGCGTCTCCGTCGTGTGGCATCTCGTATGGATTTCTAAATGGGATGGCCACAGAAACAGCTTCCCGCCAACATTACACATGTGCCGCTTTGTATTCTCGACGGGCAGGTGGTGTCGTTTGGTATGTTCACGCAATCCGGCTCGTGTTTGGAATTTCTGGCCACAGGTAGTACAGACGTGTTTTTTCACGGCAGAATGGGTCTCTTCGTGCACTTTTTTGTGACTTTTTTGAGTGAATCCCTTTCCAGAAGTGGAACATTTAAATGGCCTTCGTTCGTGTGGCTTCTCATGTGCGTTTGTAACTTGGATGGGCAAGAAAACAGCTTCCCGCAGAGATCACACTTGTAACGTTTTCCGCTGACGTCGGAACGTTGCGTCGTTGCGACATCTTGGCCTGGCCTCATTTTGACGCACTCTTCAGGCACGAAAACCAAATATCGACAGTTAAGAAATCTATACGTAAAATTTATGAATGTTTTGGTGAAATATTAAACTCGAGCTCTGAAGCTTAAAACTTGAAAATCGCTTGAAAAAACTTTGTATAGATGAGCGACAAGGCTGCTGGTCAAAGGTTGCTCAAACACTGATCTTCCATGGTTCAGTTAAATCGGTTTCTCTACCCTAAATTAAACTCAAGAGACTTCAAAGTCCACTTCGTTGGTAGCTACACAAAAACTTTTCACAACAGCTTATCCCAATGCACTTTGGTCACGTACGCGTGGAGGGACCGCATTTATGCTGCATTTGAATATTTGTGGTGACGGCTAGGGAAACCTACATTGGGTTTCAGAAAGTTGAATTCCGATGTACAGGGAGCTCAAGATATATCTCCATATTTACTCTTAATAAAATGTTTTCTAAACGGGTTCGAGTATTAAAGGTTGTTTGAAGTGCTCAAAAAATATCTCCCCATTTGCCTAACATGGCTCATTCTTTTCGGAAAATCGATTCCAGTTCGAACAAAACGAGAGCTCAAGATATTTTCAAATGAATGAAATGAATTTGTTTCCGTATTGAAAAAAAAACCGTTTTCCACTCTAAAGAAAGTTGAAGCTTTTCGAATCGAAAAAACGAGTGTTGGGAGAAAATGAATAATCACAGCTTGAAACAGTTGCCTTCGCTTCTCCATCAGTATTTTTTAGTTCTCACATTTTAAAATATCCTCATCTTGTTTGAACTCGAATCGATTTTCCGAAAAGAATAAGCCATGTTACGTAAATAGGGGAGATATTTCTTGAGCATTTCAAACAACCTCTAATACTCGAACCAGTTTAGAAAATATTTTAGTCAGAGTAAATATGGAGAAATATCTTGAGCTCACTGTACTGTACTGTACTGTACATTCATTTTAGACTTGCCGCCGGGCAAACGCAATAGCACATTTCGGCGAAAATTTAAATTTCGAATTTCGACCTCAAAATTGGTACACAGATAGATTTCATTGTCAAGAATACGACTGCGTCATCTATTTTGACATATGACGTGCCCCGGGGGTCAAAGGTCAAATTCGCAGACTTCAGTATTTTTTCGTAAAAATGTGTACACTCATGGTTTTTAACATGGAGAACATGATACTGTCACTCATATTGGCAGTACACGTCACCCGACAGGGTCAAAGGTCATAACTGTAATGTAGGGAATGTTTTGACAAAAGCTTGTAAACGCATGGTTTTTAGCATGCCGACTACGATGATTCCGGTATTTCTACTGACATTAGAAGCGATCCAGTGGGGTCGCAGGTCAAATACGCAAACATTGGTATTTTTCACAAAAGACTACTCCAATAGTTTTTAACATCGGGAATACGACGTGGAAATTACATTCGGACCACTGAGGATAGGATGCTGTTAATTGTAGCATGATGCAGCATTCTGAAGCAAGATACAAAGGTCAAATCTATAATATTGTATTAATAACGAAAATATTAATAATTCAATTTTTATATGTTGGGATTATGACAGATAGAGTAAAATATCAATAAACAGCGGAAATTTAGCCATATCAATTTATTATGCATTAATCGTGTTTTCTTAAGGTACACATACTCTTAATTGGGGAAAAAACGAAATACCGTCATTTCCATTAAGACTGCTGACTACTAAATTCATCCTGTCGACGCATAGGACACTTGGGAACACCTTTGCTTAGTGCGTTGATGTGTCCAAATTCACCACAGTACTTGCATTTATTTTTTCGTTTAGTTTTCGGTTGATTGGGCTGTATAGCAATTTGGTCTTGGTCAACTACAACATCACGAAGCACATTATCGTTGCTACTTCGTTCCTTATAGGTGCACGGCAACTCCTTATCGTTGGTTGGTGATACATCCCCGGCGGGTTTTGGACACAAGATGTCTTTACAATTATCTTTGACAAACTCCCGAATTTTTTCGTAAGGATACTTCTGGCGTAGTGGTGGGATCTCAAACGCTAAATTTAATTCGTCCGGAAGCGGACAAGATTTAACTTCATCTTCTTTTTTGATGAGCTGTGTCTGGAACTCATTATCCAGCAACTTCTTAAAACCGAAAATCCCATTAGATCTTGAATCAAAATGGTAGTTTTCGGAAATACCTGGAATTACAGATGCTTGTATCTTTTTGCTATAAGATTTCCAGTCAAAACATTTCACATATTTTTCTCCGGCTTCATTGCCAACTAAAAAAGGTATTACTGAGTTTCCACAGCTTCTAGTGATAGCATCCACAAGCTCGTGTAGCGATGACACTGACGATCTTTTGTATGCCCTCTTTGCTAGCCAAAAAACAAGTCTGGAGCGAATTTCATATGACCCACTGGGAGAAAGGAAATTTGAATTTTTTTGTGCAGCCCGCTTACAGCTCTCCAAGCCAAATATTGAAACATGTAGTTGTTTTTATTTTGACCCACGCATTTGTCTGCATGAAAATGAACCTCCTCCTCGCCTATGCCAAAGTGCTCCAAAAAATGATGAAGCAGTGAAATTACTGAGTTTGCACCCTTTCCCATAGTAAAAAGACTTTCGGGTATAGTGTAAAGCACAAATTTGCCAACGTTTTCGAATGCAACTCCAAACAAGGTAACTTTGTAGGGCGTCAAAAAGTAAAGAGGGCCCACTTGCTGTGCGTCGTAAGGTAGAAAGATCTGTTGAGCGTAGTCAAATGAGTAATGGACTGTTCTTTGTACGATAGAGGTGCAGATGGAGAAAGGTTAGGTGGGTTAGGAATTCTTGCCGTAAGTTCCCTGTAGTATTTTCTTTCTGTCATTACCAATTGTAGATGCAATTTTGAATTTTCGAAAATTTGTACTTTTTAACCTCAGGCATCCCGTGCATCCTTTGTACACTTATAGTGTTTTTGTAACACGTGGGACAAAGATCAGTTCTTGGTTTTTGGATAACAATGTTGCCCATGAGCTTATTCCATAGTTTTGAGAACGTCCAGAATGCTTTACCATCGGTACGCTCAGACACTGAGCTGAGCTCAGTTACCATGTAAACTGAGTACACGTACCTTTTGGTAAATGAGCAGGGCAAAACCTTCAAGTCTGGATCGTGGTTTCTGTCTGTTTGGTATCGATGCCTCCCAGGTAGTACTAGAGCATGTACGTCTGCGAAGTTGTTGAGAAAAGTTTTCATGTCAACAATCTTTTCGTTCGAAATAGTATTCTTTGGAAGTTTTCCAGTGAGACCATGACGTGCTACGTCCACTCCTCTCGTTTTGAACATCTTCTGCATCCGTCTAAAGTGATCAAATCCGCAGTTGTTGGCATATAAAAAGAAACTTATGCATACATTTCGGCCCCGAAACAAGAAATTTGCTACAGTTCTCTGTCTGTCCGAAATCTTACTTCTTCATCTTGTAAAGTAATGGCGGAGAGTTGCCCGAGGAGGAAAAGATAGTTATGATTGACATGGTCCGCACATGTAAATTCATTTTCAGCAATTTCTAGACGGACTGATTCAACGAAGTCGGGATCGAACGTTCAATTGCTAGCTCGTTTGCAGCAAACCTTCTCGAAGAATTTTGGTGTTTTCTCTACCACCTTTTCAATTCTTGACGTTGATCCGTTCCGCCTATTAGGACCTTCTCTGGTGCATCGAAATATTGGTCCACTCTCATCATCTACCCCGCTTGCTACATCACTACTTCCATCATCACTGGCATCCACACCGTCACCATCATCCTTCTCGTCCGAGCCTCCAGCAACATCACCCTCACCGCTTCCATCATCCTCACCGTCACCGCCTCCATTATCCTCACCGTCACCACCTCCACCATCCTCACCCACACTGCCTCCATCATCCTCACAGTCACCACCTCCACCATCCTCACCCACACTGCCTCCATCATCCTCACCGTCACCACCTCCATCATCCTCACCGTCACCACCTCCACCATCCTCACCGTCACCACCTCCACCATCCTCACCCACACTGCCTCCATCATCCTCACCCACACCGCCTCCGTCATCCTCACCGTCACCGTAATCCTCACAACCAATGTCACCTCCACTTCTAGCATCCCTACGATTAACCCCAGCTCCAGCGACCTCCACACTGTCATTACCACCTTTGCATCCGAAGTAATCATCAGTATCACTTTCACTTCCATCACTATCCGTCACGTTATCATAGTCACTGTCATGTTTTTTCTTCAGCCTTCTTCGTACTTGTTCAAAATAGTCCCCAACGCCGCAACGTAATTCTGAGATGCCCCCGCAGCCAAAGTCTTCCAGATCAACTTCGTCTAATTTGTGATTTCCTTCGCCCTCCATCTGCGATAAACTCAATGCAGTTCCAGATTAAAAACTAACGGACAACAAGTAATGAAATGAAATGCATCTGCTTACCTTTCCTTAGTACTTAAAAAGAAATCTTCGGATCCTGAAACAACAAAATCCAGTCTCTCCTTAGGCCACCTGCTTGAAAATATCCCAAAAAGTCAAATAATTCTTTTCTAACCCAGAATTGGTTTTAAAAAGAGGAAAAAGATTTTAAATGGATTCATACACGTTCGATTTAGAATGAGTGTCGAGTGTGAGCTCATTGTAGTTTCCTAACTTTAGAAAATTTTGTAATTTGCCTTGTTCCTCTCTGAACGTCTTACATGTGAAACGTTCTGGCTGCTTCGTTATGTAATTACATTACGCACTTCCAGAACCTTCGACGTGTAAAACGTTCAGAAAGGCACAAGGCAAATTACAAAATTTTCTAAAGTTAGCGGTTTCTAGCAAGGGCAACACTTGAAGCTCATGCCAATGCCATTCATTAATGTTGCTGTCTTTGGAGTCACAACCAGTCTTATCACATTACCTTATAGATTAAAAGCTTTGATTTTTATATTCTTAGCGATTGAAGGTTTTGCAGGTTATCCGATGAATTAAATATTTATTTAC
>VICI01003236.1:0-13822 GCA_019593645.1 Akabosia matsudoensis | reverse complement strand
AGACAAATTTCGTTTTCGAGTGGTGACTACATTGTTCCTTTGTTTCCAACAATGCTTTCCCTTTGAAATCAGAGAATTTTGAAGTTTAATCATTGAAGGAGGTTTTCTACTGAGGAAGAGGAATTTGTATAATTAAGGACTGAAGCTGGAACCATCGTTCCAGGAATCATTCTCTTGGTCACCTTCGACTGGTAGGGTTCACATAGTTCTTTTCGCAACGTTCTTGCCGATCGGAAAAATTGATCGGAGTTTACTTTTTAAGAGTATGTTTTCATCGAAAATCGTAATGCTGTACTAGCCATTTTTTATCGTATGCATACAAATTTACATGGAACATTCATATTCGAGACGAATTTTAGTTTTTCTCGGTTCGCGATACTTCGATATTTTTTGTTTAAAAAATATTTATTATAATCTATTTTCGGTAATTCATAGTAACCAAAAGTTGAGGTCGTTCTTCTGCCCAGATGCTCACCTAATGTATCTAATTTCAAAAAAACATCTGCCGATAAAGTTGAACTCGTTTTAATTGTCGTTTAAAGTAAAGTCGTTGAACGAAGTACAGTTAGTACAGAAAACCGGAGAAGAAACAACAAGCTTGTGTGACCCGCTGTTAACCCACCTGGTAAAGCAACTAATTAACTTTGTAACGTGTCTGAAATCCGATCATCTCTCTCCATTTCGTTTGGTTTTAAGCGACGTTTTTTTTTTTTTTTTTGTCCAGAACAGGAAGGAGGTAATCTTCAATCCCAAGCAGCGACCCTGAAATTCAAGTCAAAATGAGCTTGCGTCTCCAGACACTTGTGCCGATTTTAAGTTTCATAGAAAATATGGAGCTTGAAACGGCTGCGTTGCTTGTCGTTGGACTCCTTCTGTTTCCGTTTGTCATTGGCTCCTTGTGGTCGTTAGCGCTGGCATTCGTTTGTCAGGCGTTTTGGCTTGCCATCAAAGCGGGATTCTTCCTTGGCCTGGTGAGCGGTGGATTTATGAGCATTTTACGATTCGCCCAGGGCTCCAACTATCTTCCCAAACTCTTTGGCTATCATCCCCCTGAGGACGAAAACAGCTGTAACAAGCTCCCGTGTACATTTTCTGACGTTGCGCTTTCCATACTTTTCCAGACGGGACTGAGGATCCCGACCTTCATCTGGGATAGAATTGCTCCGTCACATCAGAATGGTCCCGCCGCCGTCGAAAAGGTTCCCTCGCAGCTTCAGGAGACCGCCATCCCTCGGGTGAACCGCCGCGTACAGTTTGTCGACGTCTCTGACGACATGGAGGGAAGTGCTCAAAATTCTCTCGACGAGACCGAATTCAGGCCCAATTATGAATCCCCAACTCCCACTCGCAGCCGTCGCAAGGAAACATCAAACAAGTTCTCCTCTGGAGCTCATCGTCGCAGCGCTCGGATATCGTTGAATGACCTTTGAATAACAGCAGAACAGCAAATAACTATCAATCAATAACCTCATTCTCCATATTTTTTTTAAAAAAAACTAAAGTGTCTTCCTAACCACATTTATGAACGTTGTTTGTAAAATCCAGTGCTAATTCCACATCCATTTGTAAATATTAATGTAAAATGAGAAAAACATGAGTCTGAGTGTTTGTTAATAAATAATTAGTGTGCTTTATTATTTTTTCTCATTCTCATTATTTTTATTTAATTATCTTTCTCTTTATTAATCGGGTCCAGCTCGAAAACGCCTCGTATTTCATCCAGCCAGCTCATATCTGGTGTGGTTTCATCTGGAACCGCCTCCGGCTGCTTTGACGGCATCTGTTCAAACAAGCTTGGAAAGATATCATCCCCCAAAAGCCGTACAGGAATGAATGGCATCGCCCCACAGACAACTGGTCGTCCCTGCGCTGGAGGAATCATTTCCTCCGGGACCGCCTTCCACTTCAAACGCTCCTCCTTCAAACAAGTCTGATTTTCTTTAGTAATCACGCCCATGATCAGGCCGCAGTTGAGCCCCGTCAAAACACCCAGCCCGCCCCCATACGCTTTTAAATTGGGGCGTACAAGTGGGTCTGGAATCAGCCCGAAAATATTGTTTAGCGTCCACAATCCGGGTAAAAACACTTCTACAACTTGAGGCGCCTCGTACAAGGCCGAAATGATTTCCCGTGCCCCATTTAAGACAACTTTGGCGTTGCATCCATCATTGATTAAGGCGTACTTATCGTCAACTTGTTTCACCTCCGAGGCGTCTTGCTCAACAAGTTTTAAAGCTTTTGCGGCGGCCTTTTTGAACGAGTTGTTTGAGTGTTTGAGTACAAGAGCCGGAATCGAATTCGCCGCGAGGCGAACAAATCGTTTGAAAGAGTCGGGTGAAATTTTGACCAGCGTTAGGTAGTCAGTCAGGGTTTCCACGTCCGCAGAGTTGGCGGTCAATAGGAGCAAGCTCTTTTCAAACTTTGTTCCCAGGGAAGTGCACAAGGATTTAACCACGGGGGAAACGGAGAGTGAAATCAGATTGGACGTGGGATGATCCTTTAGCAAGCAATCAAGTAAACAAGAGTCGAGATTCCTTTTGGCACAGGCACTAGCCATTTTCGAGCAGTTGGCAGTTTTTTCAGTAAACTTTTGAAGGCCGGTGGGGCCGGAAGGAAAGCTGTCGAGAGGTTTCTCCACAATTTGAAATGGACTGCCACCACTAACAGTCGAATTGTGTGCCAACAGAGGCTTTAAAAGGTCAAACATCGGGTCTGTATTTACTGGACTGGGTAATCTATCTGCAATAACGGGTTGCTCATCTGGCGGGCTTGTTTGAATTTCAGGGAGGGGCGCTGGATCAGGATTTTCTTGAGGAGGGAGCTCGAGCTCATCCCAGATAGATGGAGATTCTGGCTGGTAAGGCTCGGGATATTTATCATCGTTACCTGTTTGAAGAGGCATTTGTAAGTAAGTAAGAATCTTTGAAAACTTGTGTAAGCGGTTCCCCTCCCCAATATATATAACGTTTTTAAACGACTTACCAAAGTCGGCATTTGCCACGGCGTCTTCTTGAGGCAAGGCATCTGCAGAAATCGACGGGCTTTTGAGGAACAAACTCGACCTGAATTTAGCCAGAGGAACTTTCCCGGATACTATCACTGTAAAGGTTAAACACTTTTATATACTATTCTACCAAATTAAAGAAAATTAAGCAAAATCTACTTTACCATATCCAAACGAAGTTATCAAAAATGTAAGGGTTAGCCTCTGCATGATGTCTTGGAAACAATAAATCCTAATTGGCACTCATGCGTAACATAAAATGTTCGGAATGAATGCATTGTTTAAATACAAAGTGAAATTCGTACATTCTTTTGCAAAAATTTTATTATTTCCAAGAATTGTTTCGAAATTTCGCTACTTGCCGTCCCCTATTATTTAAAGCCTGCCTAAAGCATAAGTGCAGTGTTACGTTCTATGTAATCTGACAACGTGAGAGAGAGAGAGAGAGCAAAATGAGTGAAGAGAATGAATTTATCATAAATATTTGGCTTCTGGCTTCCTGAAGAATCAATCGTGCCCGACTACATTACAACAATTGCGATCGCATATGAAAACTCGTGAAATCGTTATTGCAATACAGTCGACCCACAAGTTTACTATAAATGCACGAGCCTTAGTACTGTTGATAGAATTATAACTTTTGACCTGATATGCAAGTTCGTTTGATAAACTAAGAAACCATTTGACATCTTTTTTAAATCCATTTTCTTCGTCTCTTATGTGTTTGAAACTCTTGACACTTGTGTTAAGATATCAATTACAACTTGTACATTGCTATGAACAATGAAACACTAGTTAGATCAAACAATGACTAGCTTATCCACTTTATCATTCAACACAAGCTTGATGGGCGACTCTATCTTACTCTAATAGCAGATTTTGGAGAAAGGCAGAAGTTTCACGGGGCAACTTGCGACACAACACAGTTGGAGCACTAAATCCATCATTGTTCTTGAATAATGAACAAAATACTTTGAAGTGACTAAAACATCCTCTGAGGACAAATCCTTTGAGGTCCTACTTCAAGGACAAATCTCCGCCAGTTTGGAGTAGTTCTGGAATATATTCAGATACTCCTTCCCCCGTAACATGATGCAAAACAGAACTCCCGTTTTGGAATGGAGCGTTGACATCAGTACCGGACTGATTCAGGAGTAGCTTCAAAACCTCCAAATCGTTGGGCACCGTGTTTCGTCCTCCATTGAGGGTATTTAGTGAGGCGTGTACGGTAAAATCCAGTGCCATCTTGAATTTTAAACAAAGGTCAGAGTCTGTAACATCGTCTCAACCGCTGTACAATGTCTGGATGATTTCTTAGTACTGGATTTGTGTCGTTGTTAAGCAACTCGCGAATTGATTCAAATTGATTTCCAGCCGTTGCAATTGCGATCTCTTTCTTTGCTTGTTTTTCGACGAAACCCAAAGCAAAACTGACGTACTTCTTTCTTCTGAGTTTCTTTTAAACATCTGGAATTTTCCAAGATAATTGATAGAATTAAGATAAGTTTGGATCATATGCAGAGAACGTTAAATTTGGTTTAAAAAAGAGCGCCGTACAGGGTCATGGATAGTAATGACGTGCAGAGAAGCCTGGCTTAATTTATTGATTACATGGCCAGCACACGAGTAAAAAAATCACGATTGATCCGATAAACAATGTTTTGGCCAATTTCAGGGCTTCTAAATTTGAGCGGCGTTCAATTTGGCAGGATTTACGCGTTTCGTCAAAATGCGTAAAATATTAGGATTCTTTAGGTTAACATATAAAATAAGAAAATTTTGTGTCAAACTTGATGTGTCTGACAATTCCGATCTTGTTTGAGAAAAAAACATTGAAAAATGTGGAGGACCACGAGAGATTCGATAACCTGTTAATCATCACACAATTACATCAAGTCATTTTCATTTTTTTACGATCGAGAATTGTAATAAACAATGTTAGGCCATCTTTTTGCATCAATAAAAACTGTAATTTTTAATGCAAAGAGCTTGTTACTGATGGCTACACATTTTAATTATTTCAAACTAGTGTCTTCTTCAGTCCTCTTGGTTCTGGGTCTTTTGTCACAACTTTCGTAGCCCGGAAACATTTTGTCATAAAAGGCCATCCGATATTAGAATTAAAAAAAAAATCAAAGATCAAACCTTGATATATGACAAACGAATGCAAAGAAGCAAACTAAAAGTTGTCATAAAGATGAAATTTTAGCCCTACACAAAGGTTTTCGTATATTTTATTAGCAGCTTTTATATGCTCGAGACATTTAAAAATGCGTGCTACAATGTACATATGTGTTTCCGAAAGTTAAAAGGTTCCTTTCGTTTCTAGGCATGAATAGTTGTGCAGTCAGTAGGCACCAATTGTTTTGAAGCTCGAAGTCACTTAAAGTATTAATGGTAGTTACACAAATTCTGTATATCGAGCATCTAAAAAATTTTAACAAATAACTGATAATATTATTTTTAGTTAACTTATGATTTTTCCGTTCTAGAAAATAGTAAACTGAAAGTTTATGACGCTCGACAGCGAATTTACATGACTATGTGCAATAATTTCTTTAACGCCAAGCTTTAAAAAATAGCTGCCTTGCTGACTTCATATCGGTACATGCATAGAAACGATGATACCTTTTAACTTTCGGGAACACATATTTTGTATCCTTTTTATTAATTCACGACACGAGCGAGAACGTGTTTCGACTCGTCGATTTGCCTATTTTTCGCTTCATTCAAACGACAATATGTAAAGAATTGCAGCAGGAGCCAGATTAAAGTGCAGAGATGCGGCAATAATTGATCGACTCGTCAATTGAAAAAATTGAAGTTTTTTTGACAGAAAAAAAATAGTGAAAGGAATCTTGAGTAAAAAAACGTTTCTTTATTAATTTTTATTAAGACTCAAAATATGTAAAAGACGAAACTCAGGAAAAATCCAAAAGGTCATCTGATAACATTGTTATAAAAGTTCTGAATAAGCATAACAAAAGATTAAATTCATAAGGATGGATGAAGGGAGCAACCAGTCTGCTTATCCAAAATATTGACTGCGCCACAAAGCAAACCACACACGATGGAAAAACCAACAAAACCCATAAAATCCCAGACAAAATACGTATTTCTTGAGTTTGATTTTTCCTCTTGATCTCCAATATTTTCTTAACCTTTTCAATGCTCATCGACATTTTCAGTTCTTGTCTAGAGTTCAACGACGTAACTGTAATATATAAAATTAGCTTGAAAACTACGCACAGTTTGTCTGTTCATCTATTATCTCTAAGGCGTAAAGTTCTTATTAAGGGGCTGTCCATATGTTTCAGTCCTGCTTTTATGAGAGAAGACCGAACCTGAAATCACTTAGGCGAAAGGTATAGTGCCAGGAAGCCCAAGGTATTAATGTTTTGCCGGTTCGATTGCTGAACTTAACTCTATCTTAGCAATTCTTGTTGTCAAATGTACATTTTCTGTCAGTACACGCGGCACCACGATGATTGACTCACAGAAAAAGTATATCGACGGAAAAATTGTGAATGTAAAGTTTAGCAATCGGACCACCGAAAGATTAATACCTTGAGCTTCCTGGCACAGTAAGGCTGACTAACGAATTTAAAAATGTTCTTTACCATTTATCCTGTACAGCCCCATTATATGGTGCACTCATACACCTTTTTTTCTGTTAACCAATGCGTACAGCGTTTTATCATTTAAATTTTTAATTTATCAAAACATCACTTTGGCTGGTCGCTAATGAATTGCTTATCTTTGATGAGTTCCTCCTCTTCAAAATAAAAAAAGCCTTCTTTGCATTTTTTTCTCCTCTTTATGCCACTTCAAAGCTTTTGCATGACGTTCACTCCTCTCAACTTCTCTTTTGACAAGCATCGTCTGTTTTTCCCATGACTAGCCAAACAAGACTTTTGTGTGTCAGTTGTAAATCTGCATTTGGACCAGAACGACGTATTGTTTTAACAAAGCTTGTTAGATTTTTAACTGATAAATTTATCTGATACTCTTTGCCACCGTTGGTAGCCAATCAGATAAACAAAAGAAAATATACAGATATTTCAAACGCTCTCCCACTTTTTAAGACACTTTTTTTTCTTTCGTTGAATTTCTTTTGTCAACTGTCACCCAATAACAAGTTTTCTTGTCTTCCTGTCACTTCAAACAACACGCTGGTTGATGAATTGCCGAACAATCTATCAAAGAGTAGGCTTTAATTTGTCACCACTGACAGGCTCGCGTTTTTATATGTTCGGCGCCCATTTTTGACGAATATTAACAAAGCTTCAATAATTTTTGGATGAATAAAAAATCATGATTAAGCAAGAAAAGGAATCTTTCGGGACGGCAGCCTTGACAAAGTTCTTGAGAAATTAAGCGTGAGAAACTAATTAAAATAATATATATTTTAAGCGCTTGTCATCTCACGAAAAAAGAATTGTTGACGTTTATAATTAACAGCTTTGTCATTACATGGTTGAGCATTACGTGTGGCTGCATGCGTGTGCAATTAAACATGAACATGCTTTTTGCAGATAAGAAAAATACGCCATGAAATATGGTCAGCAGGAGCAAGAATAAAATGAAAATGGTCACGAGTTATGTTTTCAAGTTGAATCTGTTTATTTTTTTATTATCAGTGGCCGATAAGTCTTACAAGGAAACACAATACACCAATAAATGTCTGCGTTTAGCAAACAAAAATTGTGTCTTGCGGTGGTTTAGTCATTCAAAAACAGTGTCAAGTTTTGCGAATCAACTTGGGAGCTTGAAGTTGACAGTTTTCTTGTGAAAATAGTTAAAGATGGCGGCGCTTTTAAAATACACTGGAAGTTGTCACTGTGGCAGTATAAAATTTGAAGTTTTAGCGCCTCGGGAGCTGCCCGTAATTGACTGCAAGTAAGCTTTTGAAACCAAAATCTTTGGCTGTACCTTTTGTTTTGGTGCAGAGGACTTAAAACGACGTTTAATTTGTTTTTCACAGTTGTTCAATTTGTGTGAAAAAGCAAAACCGTCATTTCATCGTGCCCTCGTCTCATTTCAAACTTGTTCTGGGTCACACGTCAATGTCGACGTATACCTTTGGAACGCACCAAGCCAAGCACATGTTCTGCTCAAAATGCGGCGTTCAGAGTTTTTACATTCCTCGCTCAAATCCAGATGGAATTGGTAAAAAACTATAAAGCCCGTTTTTCTTCGATATTTAAAAGATTTCTACGCCAGACGCCAGATTTTCTGTATATTTATTTTGACTAGCTATAATGCCGCACTGTTTGGACGGCCCACTCCCAATCAAAACAGTCCTGGAAAAGTTTGACGGTCAGAACTGGGAAGACGCCATGAAGAAAAGTGATATAAAATCAAGATCAAAGAACTAAACGAGGATATTTAAAGGGGTTGTGCAATGCTAACGTCGTTGTTTTACTATTTTCTTATATTACTATGTTTTGTGTTCAGAAGAAATAAACGTTTCTTTGAAATAGCCAATTTAAAAAAGTCAACGCATAATTTACACGTCGAATAAATAATTGTGGCAGGTGTCAAGCCTCATCAAAACGAAAAGAGTTTATATTTTCACACAGCTCATTAGGGTAATAGGGATGGACACGTAAAATAATATCGTAGTGTTATTTTATTTCTGTTTGGGACGCTCAAGTCCAACATTGTGTGCCAAAAAATAATAGTAAGAAGTTTGATCAAATTACAGTAAAAACAGTATAAAAATGTGTTTGAGTGTCAAATTTCAAGAGAGTCAAGTTAAACAGGACCAGGCTGCCGAAGTTTAGTTGTTTACTAAATTGAGGGGATACTTGAGAAGAAGGCTTATTTACTTGAAAGAAAATTTATGGCATTTTTGCGAAAAAATTGATAGATTAGGTAGTTTTTTGATGGCACGAAAAATTATTCAATTGTTTTATGACTTGCTAAGATTGTGTGCAACAAGGTGAGTAAGGTTAGAATGAAAAAATAAAGGCTCGATCGAGTAGACCGTGTAAATCTGTTTCGCTGGCCGGCCTAGTTTAGTGCCGGATGTTTCGTTTTATATTTCCTTAAAAGTTTTGTAATTATACTGAACTTATTTAGTTTTAGATTTATTTCCAGCTCTTTTTCTGGATCAAGCGTAACTTCTTCTGCTTTGAATGCTTTTATTCCAATTAAGAGCTTCAAAAGTATACGCATTCGCTTCCATTATAGCGTATCGGTAATGGGTAATATGAGAATCTAACCTGTCTATGATCGGCAACTTTCTGGATTTGAGCTGTACAATGCAAATCCAATCCAATAATTGATAATGCAATTCATATCATTAAAATGATGTCGGCGGAGGTATAACTTCAATCCAATAATGTCTGTGCGGTTGGTGTACTAAGACACCATTTGAACATTTTTTTGCTTAGGACATTTAAAAAAATTGTTTTCCCTTTTTTAATGGCATAAACGAAACAAAAAAAGAAATACAAACACAAAAAAAACAATACGAAATATTATTTTGAGAAAAAAAGTTCAGATTGTGCCCTAGTACACCGAGCGGACAGACATCATAGGTCTGAAGTTACAATTCCGCCGTCATTATTATTAGTTTTCGAGTCAAAACTTGCATTTTGATTTTTTTTATCCATCTTTTAATGTGACCAGCCCTGATTAGGTTTTAATTTGAGCCAGTCTGTAATGGGACTGAACGTATTTTTATTTTTTTTGTTACGATCGGATTTCTGCTAAGCAATCCCAGCTTCAAGGATGGTTTTCTTTGCGGTACTCCTCTGAACCTTTGTAGTTACACTGTATGAAATTCCTCATCTCTGTCTTCCCTTACCTACAGCTATACTCAGTTACCATTTTTCGTCTCGAGTTTCACATGCCAAAACCTCATTTGCATATTTATTCTTCATGCTATATCTTAATTATAGGATAAATGCTTGTTTTTAAGACACAAGTTTTATTTGAAATTGCAATGCCCTGTCTTCTCCCCCATGACGACGGCGTTCTTCGTCCTTTTTGGCTGTGTTTTAGGGAGTGGTCGCGGGTGATGAGGGCTGTTATCACAGGCAATTACAATTTTAAAAGCGTGTGCTTTGGCAAAAGGAATTTTAGCATGAAAATATGGGCTGGCCGGCCAACCTGTTGGCGATTTTTTGATTGGTCATAATGACCAAGTAATTTATAGCTTTATTAAGACTAATTTAAACAATTAAAAGAAAATAGACGCCCTTCACGTGGGTCGAGTTGTTTGGATTAAAATATCAAGTTCCGCCTGGCAGTGGACCTCAAGTTGGCTCAGAGCTTGGGGATCCTTTAGGACCGAATGAGGACTGGCACCAAAGGTCACTTCAAAGTGAGGACCATGCGAAAATGTAAACAAACACAGGGCAACGTTTGGTGCATTGTCGAGGTTAGTTATGAATGGATGGATGCCTGATACTCTCCTTCCCAAGAGGGAATACGAGGAGGAGGATCCGATGAGACTTGTTAGCCCACCGGAAACACCCAAATCTTTGGCGGAAACTGAGTTTTCCAAGGTGGATCCTGGAAGTGTCCAGAGAATCGGAAGAAGACACCGCTTGGCGAACTTTGTCAAGCCAAGGGATTCATATTTCGTAATGATTTGTTCAATTTGACTCATCCTTTGGAGGGGATCAAGGATGGACAAGGGAAGTTTGTAAACTCCAGATGACCAGTGATTAGATAGTTTTTGTCTTCCGGAATACGCGGGGTCCATAGCAGGATGATTGGGCCAGGGAAATGTCTGCCCAAAGATGAGATGGTCTGGAACAGGAAGATTATGGCGTTCCAGGAAACGGCGGAAACCGCCTGTCATAATTGTCCATACAATTGCATGCATGTGAACTTGATGGCGTCTTCGCAGGTCTTTTAACTGGCTCAGTGGCCATCTTATAAAATGGAACATCCATTGTCTGTCTTCTGAGTTTCGTGGGAGTTGAACCCGAAACGAATTCAAGGAAGGATCTAGGGACTCAATTTTGTTTAAATGGAACGGAATTTCCAGGAATTGTTTCACTTCCTGGGAAAAGCTTTCTGGAAAAGGCTTGACTAAATACGGCGAACTTTCTCCCGTGAGAACATCCAAGATGTGAAGAATGGAGTATCCATCACACAAAGCGTGGTGAATTTTAAAAGCCAAAAATGTTCTCCCCGGCGTTTTGTCTTTCAAAACAACAATTTCCCAACAAGGCATTTCTTTTTCATACTTTTCTAACGTCCATTTTGCCAAAAACTCTTCAACTTTTTGGTTACCACTCAAACTCTTTTCTAAAATGTTTCCCTCCAAGGATAGTGCTTCCCTGGAACACTTTTGGAACACGTACCCCCCACAATTCACAAGCCAGCTCCATAGTTTTTCATATTTGTCATCAGTCAAAAAGCAATCTTTGAAATGGCGGCGAACCAGATCAACTTGCAAATCTCCTTCGATTTCCAACAGAAATCCAAAGTTGATGATACTCTTTTCCCAGCTTGATCCCGGGGCAAGCATGGCGTCCCCTGGGGATAAATTGTACACTCCATTTTTGCAATAGATTCCGCTGACAACAAGTTTAATCGCTGCTAAAAAAGCCAATGGCAGGGTTCCAAAGACGCCAATTAACGTCCAAACAAATGCTCCAGCGAGCCACTTCATGATTTCAGCTATGTAGCTTTTGCACATTGATTCCCAGCTGGCCAAACTCGAACTGGACGGACCCAGTGTAACAAAAAGCACGTATGCTTTTCTTCATTCCAAGCGTAGCCCACGCACAAAAAAATGTGACTGCATTCGAGTATGACAATGAAATCGACACGAATTTCCTGAGCTGGCCTTGAGCGAGAGAGAAAAAAAGTAAACAAAACATTCAGTCGAGCAACTGGTTCAAGTTGGGTTTTGACTTTTAGCATATCTTGTCGTGGATTGGGAGCAAAAACTTGTTGCGAAAATTATGTTTTTTTCTAGTTTTCGCGATTTTTAATGTTTTCACTTGAAAACAATGCATTTTCTGTTAGGATTTTGTTTACTTTTTGTAGTCAGTTTATTGCTGCTGGCAGTTCCCCTTTTGTCATTTGTGTTTGTTGATATTCAAATTGATTTTGATTGGCCTTTATTGTTATCGTGAAAATGAGGGGGAGAAGCTTGTGCCCCTCAGGGCGTTGGACACATTGTTTGCTGTAGGGTCAACCTGGGAAAAGTCTCTGATTAATGCCGGTCTTGTGCTTACATTAAACGGAGATTTGGACGTTACATTATTGAGAAAAAGGTTTGAAGAGTGTTTTCTCTAGACTGAGGAGAGATGGAGGTATGATAAGTTGTGGAGTTGGGTGGAAATTCGAGGACGGCATGCTTTTCGAAGAGTATCGAGGAAGAGCTTGGTTTTGGAGGAACAGATTGTGGCTGATCAAAAAGCGTTAGCTTCAATATGTAAAAAGTATTTAAACGGAGAATTTCTTGTTTTTGCATCGAAATCAGGCATTTTGTAGAAAATTGAATAAAATATTTACATAAATTCAAACACATTTTCACACGCCAATTTTTTTATTGCCACGCCGTTGGGTCAAAAAGTATGACACAATTCACCAAGTTGTTTACAAAATGATCAACGTAAATCGCCATGATCCCTTCTTGAATGTTGAAGAAATTACAACAGCCTAGTGTCACGCACGTTTGGGCCCTCCAAAGCTTCCGGTTGTAAAAAGCCTCTTTCCTTCTCAGAGGATGGATGAGTTAGTATGGTTTGCTTTTGGTCAACCAGGGATCCCGATAAACATCGAACTTTAGCTACATTTAAGATAACTACGATTATAATCGGTCCGAGCATGAGAAACATACGAACCGTGCCGAGATAGACTGGAAACGGCATTTCACGGTAACATTCGACTATTGCCCATACATCATAGGCATATTTGTGCATCGTTATCCATATGGAAAAGGTTCTACGTATAAATATGTTCACAATTTCGGGCAATTAACTTTATCAACGACTTGCAGATTTATTTTCTTAAGTTAATAGGTTTCTTTGTAATCTAAACTGTCCACGTATGACTTAAACTTCTTTTATTACTTATAAACCCTACTTTTATGCCTAATGGTATATAAATACATGCATACATACTTGCTACAAACATCGTTTTCAAATTGAAATTACATATTCATAGAGAACATCAAAAGGATAAACGATACTGTTCAATTCAAATGCTTACTGACATTGGAATTTTAACTTCAAACCCATAATGTCAGTCCAATGGGTGTACTAAGACACCATCTGAATTTTAGCGAAGGTTTTGACAATTTTAGATGAAAAATAAACCGGTACAACGGAATACCGAAGTAGCGTAAGCCGCGAACGAAACGCGCCAAAGTTTATGTCAAGCAGACAAAGGATGTCCAAATTATGACTAACAACGAAAACTGGCACCTGTAGCTAGCTCAAAATCCGTGTAAATACGTTTATCCGTTGCTTAAGGTTATTGGAAACCTCCGTACAAAAGAACAATTACCGCTATCGTTGAAGGCCTGGGTCTCTAAAATGCCCCAACGAAGATGCCTGAAATTAATCCTTAGGTATAGATCGAGAATCAGGCTTTCAGAATCATGCAGGGCCCAAAATCTTCATTGGGGCATCCCGGAGATATTTGACGCTAAAGTTGGCGTTTTTTTCGTTTATAATCAGCTTGTTACCATGTTTTTTTCTGTAAAATTTCTCATAAAGTGAGTGTAGTTATGTACCGAAGAAAGACAGACAGCTAAGAAAATCTCATTACATGCATGACCCTCAACTGACACTGTGGCCCTAAACGAACACTGTGACCCTCAACGAACACTGTGACCTCAAC
>VICI01003235.1:0-13826 GCA_019593645.1 Akabosia matsudoensis | reverse complement strand
TGTTTGCTTTTTCAGTGTTATTCAGTGCCGTGTTTTTACTATGCTGAGAATACATATTTTTACCGCTTTTTGAAATACGTATAAGTAGAAGAATGGTTCTAAAAAGGGATTTTGAATTCGAAGAGAAAAAGCGTCACAAGGGAAACGGTCGTTTTGCATGAAAAAGTGTTTAGAAAATGAAAAGTTGGTTGCAAATCGCAACTACTCATGTGTTTTTAGTATTTTTGATCATACTTTCTGGAATCGCCGACAAAATGTACTCTGGACTTCAAAATGTTTTTATAGTATAAAAATACGAGTAAATTGGGCGAGTTCTAGTAAATTACGCAGCATTTTACACATGAAAACAGACTTTGGAAACTTTCTTGAGAAAAAATTTCTCATGCGCTTTCAAGCTATAAATTCTTCATTGATGATTGTTGCGTAGTCGGTTACGTGTTTTTCTAAGTTTTCTGCGTTTTGTCAACTTCGGTTTTGCATGACATGGAATAAAAGGCTATGGATTTTCCGTAGGTTAGAATCTACCAGGCAAACACATGAGTGAGTTTTCCTTCGAAGAAATGCCAATTACGTTCCACTAAACATCTGACAAAGCTTAGCGAAATGTTCATTTCACTTCTGTTGAGGCAGGCCAATAAGTTTGGCAACTGTTTCCGCTTATCAAGCGATGTGCGTAGTTGAAATAAAACGCTCCTACACGATTCTCTAAAGTAGCGAAATACATTCCCGAAATATTGTACATAGATGCGCTGAACACGATCATGCAGATGAGCTAAACAAAATCTTTATGATATTTGCGATCCATAAATTATTCCCGATGGGACCGATTTTTCTGCAATTAAGCCGACAAACATGTATATGTAACATCTGTAATCCGCACTTTAGAGCGTTTACTGAGATTTCGAGACAGCATACAGACAGACGGACAGATATCCAAGACAATTTTATAAAGCATCATTCGGTACAAAAGGATAAGACATGTTTTCTTTGTAAACAAAGGCTTTTGTCTTTTTTTCTTTTCGTAGGAGACAAGAATTGCTTTTTGGCACACAAAGTTTAAAGCGTAAATATTATCATGCGAAACAACGTCAGATTGTCGATTCCATCGCCCTTTCAGAACGAATGTCAAACATCACAAGCGTAGGAACACATCATATTTTTTGACAAAAAACAAACATTGAGCATGTACAGAGTGAGTAAAGAATCCTCGCATGCCTATTGAAATTATTATATACCTATGCTACTTACAATTAGGAGGTAAAAGTTTTTCGTAAAGCATTCGGCGTGAAAGATCAGCGCTAGTATAGATTCAAACATGAGCTTCCTTTTCACTAATTGCTCACCAAACTGTTGACACTCTATGAGGAAATTTTATTGCCGAGGTAAAAATTCTATTATCGATTACCGGTTACGTATCCGATCAGAGTACAAGCTCAACATGACAAAATCCGCAATTGCAATCTTTTTGCTAACGAAAATTTCCACTTTGTTCATCCTCATAATAGGACATGCTCTGCTCCCTCCAACGCGTACACTTACCAAAAACAACAATTTTTTGAAGGAAAATAAGATTCAATATATGGATCCCAAACCGGCGACGCTCTTTCATAAGCTACACATCCAACTTCTTTTCAGGTGTTGTTAATTTTAAATATCGGAAACAAGCTCTTGCAGTTCCAGAAAAAATATGTCCTTTCCTCCTACGCTTCAAAGCTTCTCACTCATTTCTATACCAACTACCACTCCAAACCCTCCCCCGTAGGCTCTCATCAACACACATAAAACAAAAGCTTGTTTTATATTCTTTTAAACAAGCAGACAGTAAGGATCATCGTTTCTTGTTTTTATATAGGCTTCATGAGTTTGCGTCCTTTCATAACACAAAAAACCGATATTGCAGAAAAAACTCTACGTTTTTTTCCTTTTTCTCTGAGTATAACCCACATTTCAATCTACAAGCCTTTTTGAAAATGACAAAACCAAATGTACTCATCAATCTTGTCCTGAACAAATTTTATTTTCTACACTAATTTTATCTTCAAGCCACCCATGTTCCCTACCTGGAAATCTATTCGACCGGCAATAATAATAATTAAGTGCTCTCTCTCTCTCTCTCTTTCTGCTTCTTGTTTGCTTTTTTTCGGTTTGACGTGCCCTCTGAGCAGTTGGTAAGGTTAAATCCATTCTCACACTGCTTTCTCGCTAAAAAGAAAGAAACCAAAACGAGAATATAAAAACTTCGTGTGCAAAAACGAGCAGAGAACGCTCTCCAGCAAGACGAGAAAGAGAAAAAAGTACGCGGACTTGTTTTTAATGGCTACAAACTGTTATTTGCTTTCTTTTTTGTTACGTCTACTTTAACTCTACACAACTCCATCCCCATTCTCTATCACTTTTGTTATCATAATTTTCTCGTATATCTTCCTCCTCATGTAGACTGCCTCAAGATGAAAGTAGAGCTGAATTTTGCTACAATCCGAAATCTGACTCTTTCCTGAACTCGTCCAGAGAAAAATAAGGACAACAGCATCGTGTGGATTTATCGAGAAGACTCTTGTGCCTGTTTTTCAGGAGAAGTTGCTCCTGCTGGAGAAACGGGGAACACATATCATCATTTTCATTAAAGGAGAAGAATTATAAGGACAAAAGCATCGTGTGGATTTATCGAGAAGACTCTTGTGCCTGTTTTTCAGGAGAAGTTGCTCCTGCTGGAGAAACGGGGAACACATATCATCATTTTCATTAAAGGAGAAGAATCCATACTATTCTTTTTGAGAACAAGAGAGAGTAGAGAGAGAGAGAGAAGGTTGGTAGAGGGTTTCATATACAGGGAAATGGGCTACTATGTCCCTATCCAATACATGTATTTTTGCTGTTCTTCAAGGGAAAAATAGAAGGAATCCTATCCGCTTTGGCTTTTTATCGTCATAACAGAAACTTTTGCTTGCAAAGCTACCTTTTTTATCAATAAACTAACAACAACAACCACAAAAAACTTACGCTGAAAGTACTTTAAAAAAGGTTTTAAAATTCCACTCTAACATCTTTTATCTGGATTTAATCGTGGTAGAAGGTTAAAGCTTCTTGCGGCTAATCCTTTAATGCAACCGAGTGATCAACAGAATAGATAACGTAACGTGGGCGATGATACATTTAAAAAGAATATATACACGCATGTGTGCAAACGACAAGCGATAAATAAAAATTAAATTCTGTATTGACGCGAGCCAATGCGGGGGAATGAATTGGAAATAATTTTGATTGATTTTTTTCTTACACTGTGCATCAATTTTTAATGTAAAGAGACATGTGTACGAGTAAATTTGACGGGGATTGTTTGTGTTGCAACGCAAAAGAGCTTTGCAAGTGATTGTTAGTGTTTGTATGTGGTTAGTGGGTAAATAATGCAAGACTGTTTTTCTTTGTGTAAGATTTGACTCAATTATCATAACAGTCGGTATTTCAATAAGAAAACAATAAGTGCACAAAGGTTTCAACTGAAAAAAATAGAAACCATTTTATACTAGGGGCTAAATTGTTTTCGCACCGAAAATTTATAGTAAATTCGTGTAAAAAATGCAATTGAAATTTGCCACCGACCTCTCTAGATGCAGTGTTGTTGTTACTGGAGCTGAATACAAAAACCGACTTAACCCTGTGATATTTAAGCCTTTCACAGGATCCACAATGAAGAAGTCATTTTGGCTCTCCAACAATTCCCTTTGACCATAGCAGGATTTTAAGCACACTTCAATTTGTTCATCAAAATTCTCTTGACTGGTGCCCCTTCAACTGAGTCTGGCTAAAATTACTAATCTTCATCGTCCTCAAACAAGTTTTTCGCAAACAAAACTTTTGCCTAACGTCAAGCAAAAAAGAAATCCAAACTAAAGTACCTTACCCGTTTGCTCTACCTTGACTGGAATAGTAAAAAAAATATTCGCAAGTTGTCAATGATCTCCTAACAAAGGCTCATATTTCGTTGATATCAAATTTCTAGCGTTGTTTCGTACGAAACCCAATAAAAAAGAATTGTTACCACTAGAAAAACGACGTTAATTACGTTCCACATGAAATTTTCATTTCAACAAAGTATTTACATGTAGGAGAATCCTCCTAACAATTTCATTTGACCAGCTTTAGTTGTGAATGTGGCACGGAATAAGCAACTACTCTCATTGATTGTGTACCCATTCACGTTTCGAAATTACATTTTTAAGTCGATTGGGGGAAGAAAATTGTGCACAAACTTTCCTGGGGTGTCAGTTCTGCAAAGAGGGAAGAGTTGTGAAAAATGGATCCGCAAACCAATTCGGAAACAGACAAATTTGTCACTTCCTCGATGATTGCATTTATCAATCAGCATATCCAGTCGTCTTATTTAAGGTAAAAAAAATCTTGATATTTGTACTAGATCGAAAGGAAATTAACAGAATCAATTTTTTAATGGAAAATGCTGTTGACAATGATATTTTTAGCACTTTGGACGAAATCGTTTTGAATTATGTGGTGACTGTTCTGGAGAACTTGGCCACAGAAACGGGTAGTTTGGATGACTTGTTTGATGTGGAAGAGTTTTGCGAAATGCTGTCTGCGTACTTTCCCGAGTTTGAAAACATTCCGCACGTGGTGGTCACCGAGTGGATTTTCGAACTGGTCGAAACTCTTCGTCGAATGAATGCTGAGAAGAAAGGTATCATGATTAGAATTTGAATACATTAGTGTAATGAAGGTTTAGATGGGATTATGCACATCTTCTTGAAAACAAAATATTTTACAGGTCAGACATCTAAGAAGGATTCCTGGATATTTGACTCCCTTCTGGATGACATCGGGAAAGAGAAAGGTCGTGAGCCGCGATCCAAACGTAATTCAGAGTCATCAACAGACAGCGGCTTATCCAGTGGGGGAGGAAGCTGTAATGGTCAACCTAACGGTGGAGCCACTGCTACAGGTACTGGGGCCGGTGGTCGAAAAAACTCACGATCTCGAACGCCACGTGTTTCGGACAATAGTGAATCGGAGTGTGACGCTGTTGACTTGGTTAACCGACTTCAGGTAAACAAATTAAGCTTGAATTCATTTTTTAAAACAAAAATACGTTAAATTTTCAAGTTTATTTCATTCTCTGTGTGTGCGATTGCTAGTTATACGAAGACGAACACAACGAAAAAGCGCAAACATTGATGGAAATGTTTCCAACTTTGCAAAAGATTGACGCGCAGAATTTTGTCGCCCTGGCCAATGGAGATTTAGAAAAGGCTGTGCAAATGGTTCTTGTTCAACTGGAAACTGGGGAGATCAAGTCGCCCGTTCAGTTGACTAACCGTCACCGAACTAATGTACGTCGAAAATTTCTTTGTGAATATTAAACCAAGAAAGTGACGCCTTTCTTCATCTTGACTTCGTTTTGTTTTTACCTAATTTTTATTAGAGCAAGTCTCAGGATGTGGACGAGAAAACTTTGAAGGACAGGATTTTCGCTCGGTACGGATTCATTGATAAGGCTGAGGACTCACGGGAGTACAAACCCCTCTTGCCAAAAGCTGTAAGTAATTAAGCAACACAAATAATAAATAAACTTTACATTTAAAAATTGTGTTGGGTTTTTTGGCGCAGGAGCCGAAAAAAATGGTCCGGTACAGGGAAGGTCAAGTAGTGAGCACCAAAGGTGAGCGCTACACAGAAGTGCAAATCAACAAGGACGGCGAGGAAACCAAAGTTCGTGGCTACCTCCACAAACCGAACAAGAACAACTAGCTAGAGGCCCTTGTAGGCGTATCGATCTCGACGTGCATCTTGTCCTGACCCTGGATCAGCTTAAACTCGGTGGTGGTGTCACCCTCACGTAACCCTTTTCCAACAATAACGTCTAGATAGCATCACGCATTGATGCATTTTAATTAACAAATTAATCTTTACAAGGTAGACGATACATACCTTTTTATCAATCAAAATATCAAGTTACCCCATTTTTCCACAAGTTTTTCATATTGATGTTCTCATGATTAATTTTGTACGTCGTTTGCTCCACGTTTCGCAGCTAAAAGTAGATTATAATTTATTTTGTACCCGTGATCTATCGCATTTATCAATTTTCGTTAACGCATGTCGTTTTTTAATTTAGCTTTAGTAGAGTGTTATGAAATAAATGAAACTTTAACTACTATATCAATTTTTCCAGTGCTGAGTGTAAAGACTATGCCATTTTAGAAGTTAACTACAAACTTGTGGTCGGTATTTGCCATTGCCAAATTAGACGCTCTGTAAAGGTATAGAAAAAGCTTGATTAAAGTATACATTTGCATTGCAAAAAAGGAAGATTGTGTATAAATTGGGTTTTGTTGTAAGTGTATGTGTATTAATTAAGGATCTGCTCTAAGGAGTATTTTGTCAATCAATCGAGGTAGATATGTCATGTATGTATCCTCTATGGAGGAAATCGTACCAAATTTGCATTTACAAATGAAGTTAAATCTTGTTAAAAAGATTGGACGAGTGGCGCTTGGTTCAATTAATTAGATCTTGCCGGGAAAAGAAATATCAACACCAGTGAAACATGAAAAAATGATACTTAACTTATGTGCTACTAGTTTACTAATTTTTGAGATGATAAGATGATGAGCAATTGTGGTTGGTTTTCATGGTTTGTAGTTTTCGCTAACGTTTGATATGATAGTTGGTATTAAATTGATCGGGACTTATTGCTGAAACCCATCAGCCTATAAACTTTAAGAGCTCTCAAGGTAATTTATACTTTTTGTGGAAAAAATAAGCTTCAATTGGCTTTACGGCGGGAACTTGTAATGAATTGTTACAGAAAATTGTTCCTAACTTTCAACGTTTGACCCCTGCTCTGTTCAATAGCAAACCATTTTCAATGGAAATTTAATTTATGCCTGTACAATTGGTTACGTCGAGTAAGTTTTAATGATGACGTTTTAGAGATAATCATTTTGTAGGAGCGGAGGTACGCATTAACCGTGTTTCAGGTTGTTTTACGACATGTAACATGTACTGTTACGAATTTTACTTGAAATGATAGTCATTCCAAAATAAAATTAAGTTGATGTTGACTGCTGTACGCACGTATATATTGTGCCCGTACTTAAATAAATATTAATACGCAAGCAATTTATTTAATAAAAAGAAACCTTTTAAAAAGTAGAGGGAGGATGTAATGCAATTCTACTAACTGTGAGTAGATACGTAGGTAGGTTGCCAGTCAGATAAACAAAAATATGACTAAAATAAAAAATATACGTATAAAAAACAGCTAGCTGCCTTCAAGATTTTTTTTCTCGGAAGCTGCGAACTTATCGTTGAAAGTTTAACTGCTACGAAGGTACCGAGAGCATTATAAAACATCTCACTATTTACGCCTTGAACACATGAATACCAAATGGCTAGGAGTTTATCAACCAACATACCTATGCATTTGTTGTGCATTCGCCGGTATCATAAACGAACGTCCCTATTTTGCACGCTTTTTTTGTTTTCGATTCATTTCTGTCGTATTAAAATTTCTTGTGTATTCCATAAATCGTCCAATTTCATGCTAATATTATGCTCTTTCTGTTCTGATAGGACCAGTGCGCTTATCGGTTTACAGTTCATATCTGCCACAGTAACCTTCAATGCCTTTGTTAAGAATCTGTTACACAGTTATGTTGCGAATTTTCATATATTCCAAAAAAAAAAGCCTTATCCAACATGTCCAACTTGTTTAGCTATCAAATAACCTAACACAAACTTGTTAGGTGTGCATGAAATATGACACATTCATGACCCTTCACTTCCTTATTATCAGGTATCGGCTTCCAGAAATTCGTTTCTATGGTAATTTCGTACAAAGCCGTTCGTTTTTTCAGATAAGGCTCCTCTGTGCCGGGTACCATGTCCGCTTACGCGGACTGCCTATGTCCTATCTACAGTAAACCACTTCATTAATACCCGGAGATAATGCACATAAGTTTCATGCAAATTTTGTTTCAAAACTTGGTGTACGGTGAGCTTTACCTTGCGACCTAAATACATTTTAGATAGCGTCTCAAAGTAATGAGTTTTACCTTGCAGTCGTTTCTGTTTAAGAAACAGTCCCTACGACAGTTTCATTTTATCCGTTGGCTCTTTGAGATTAAAACACGTCATTGGAACTGCTAGTATTTTTAAGGTCACCATTAAAAACTTGACGTGTTATTTTATACCTATTTTTTAATCCTTGAACTAAATCATATTTGTTGTAACAGTTTCTTTCTAATTATTTGTACGTTATATGATTGTATTGTCTTTTATAATGAGGTGAACCAAATTTAAAACAAAAGTTTTTCACTTTCGCCTTTTGTTCAAAAACTTAGTTTTGAAATTTTAGTGTTTTCTATTTGTGGTGACCTTGGTTCAGTTAATTCTTTATTGAGCTTTCATATATTGAGTATTTTTTGTTCTTTTGTAATTAAATCATTTTGTAATCAGATCCCGGTTTCATTAGTAGGTAGATTTTTTTACTATGAATTCTGGTTTAAGCACAAGGAAAACTGTCTGTTGGGGAGTTCCCCCCGAGAACCAGAATATATGTGGGAGGATAAGAAAGCAATGGCTTCTTCCAAGCGAAGACTGGAGAGTTTTAAACGTAGTTTCAGGAACTGTGAAGCCGCCTCCACCTCCACCAGCTCGAGGGATTCCACAAGTGCACAACTATAATGGACGAAGAAGGCCGGCAGCTCTGCCACAAGTGGTGGCTGCGACCGAGTGCCGCCAGTGGAAAACACCAAAGAGTAGGAGGCGAGAACAGGACCCGATTTGGAAACGAAGGGGGGCCAAGCCAATAGCGTGTTTAAATTTGAATCCAGTCATACGAGGAGATTTAAATTGGGCGGAGAAGGCGGGCAATGAAGAGCTCATGCATATTGGTGAGTTTAAGGGATAGAAATGTTTTGAAGTGATGCACAGGGAAACTTGTATAAAACTTTTGTTTGCTATGACTTATGTTATTGTAAATTTTTGTTATAGTGAACGACAAAGAGTGGGTAATGACAAAACCCGACTATTACGAAGCTCATTCGCTGTCCGAAATGACTGACGGAGTAGTCATCGACCCGCCGACGTATTCAGCAGCCTATACTATACCTTCAGCAGCGTCGAAGAGAGTTCCTGCGGTGCTACCTGAGTCGGTGAACATATTATTTTGGAATGCCCTTCAGCACGGTTACGCCATAGAAAGGTAGGCTTTTGGAGCATTTTGAATCAAGTCACTTGTATTTGTGTGACATAATTCAAACTTACATTCAATCTTAATCTTTTTCAAAGCTTAATCAGTACCATGGGCGGAGTGATCAAGTACTATAGTGTATCCCTCATACATCCTAAGCGACGACACTAGTATGGCTACCGAAAACAGCTTTCATTTATATAAACTTATTTTTAAAATTCTCGGTAAACTAATTTAATTCCTTTGGAATCGTACCATATTTTCAGCCAAGAAATTTTGATCCTTGCGAATCCCAAGATTTGGCAAGGCGTCACAGCAGTCACTGCGGCCACCAAGCTCGTCGCACAAAATATGCGCGTGAGTGTGCTACTTGTGGACGATGGAACAGACCATCCAAGCATTGGAGCCAAAGAAATCGCTGAGTATACCGCTTCAGGAGGCAAAGTGTATACAAATCTCCAAGGTAGCATTTTACAATTTTTGGACACATTTTCTTTTCAAAATTTATTATTTTTTATCCCGGAATTCCTCCTTCTTCCTAGACTTGATCGGCCTGAAATTTCGTGTCGTTGTTGCTGCCTTTGAAGACCAACACTCTGCTGGGCGGAGTTCAACTCTGTTCAAGTACGGCGAATGGCTCCAACACGCCGTGGTTGTCTTTGTGGACCCTCCCATCCTGAAATGTTCGTACTCGACAGCCCTCCAGCTCGCCACGCGGGGTTGCTACAACATGTGTCAAAAGACCATTCTCCTTGTTCCATTTTACCCCAAGCCGTACATTCCTGACAACTTTGTGGACGTGGTTGTCGTTGACGGAGGGATCTCACAGGAAACCCAGCTCGCCTCAGGTCTGACTAGCACAGTGTTCCCTAGACGGAACGGTTCCAAAGTTGAGGTTGTAGTTCCTGTAGATTTCAGTGTGACCGGGAGTCAACTGTATTTTTACAAACATGGAAAACGACTTCTCTCTTAGACAATTAATTTTTGATTTCAAAACTTACAAAGAAGAGTCGTCACATTTTTTCCATGAACGAAAAACGACTTTCCCTAATCCAAAGCGCTCACACTTTAAACACACATAAAAAGCAATTTTCGACTTTTGTTGTTGTTGTTGTTGATTCTTGTAATGTTATAAAAAAAATCTGAAAACACAACAGTATTCTGAAGTGAAATAAAATAACAATGTTTTGCTTCACTGTTACCACAATTAAAGTTTTGATTCCTGTCATTACAGTCATTTTTTAGCAATAACGTCAAATATAAATTATAGTTTACCAGGTTCTTTAGGACTTGTAGTTTTTTTATATAAATTAGTTTCAGACTGGAATGAAACCTCAAGTTTAAATTTTAACTTGATTTTTCAAAAGCAAAACTGATGAAGACAACCTAGAATTAGTTTTTAGAAGTGTTAGCTATTTTATAGAAATTAAGTAGAACAGTTTTTTTTGTTTTCTTGATTTGTTTTTATGAAAAAAACAAGGACTTAAAAATCTTCTTCAAAATAAAATTGGTTAAAAAATACGTAATGTTTATGTTTTACAAAAATGAACTTTGTACATATAGAATTTTTAAAAACATATTTACTATAGGTTTAGTTAGGTTTAAAGTTTAGATTTTTTTCAGTTGTCATGAAAAGAAATAGTCACAATTGTAAATATGAAATATGTTTTGTTGCTCAGTTAATCAAGAATAAAAACAGCCAATTTTGTGTTACAGTTTCAAATTAGTTTTGAGTGCGAGACTAAAAGTATTCATTCATTACTTGCAAAACTAAAACTCATAAATATCTTTTACGGAAAAAAGACTCCAAAATGGAGGCAGCGGCCTTTCGAGGTGCTTTTGAGATGAAATTGAGTCTGTGTCAAAGCGTTTTATATCGGCATAAAACAAACATATTTTTAGGGGGTATACTTGAGAAAATACGAAAGAAAAAATGAGGAAATTTACCTGAAAGACGAAGGTGAATCACGGCCAAGGTTGTACGGGAAAAAAGGTGAGGGATTTTTTCTTGGGACTGTGTAACAATAGCAAAACAAAGTTCTGGACAAAGGGCGATAAACAAAGTTGTGCTGGATAGGAATACCAGTCGCATGAAAAAATAAAATCCTAAAAATGGATGACTTCTGGAGGGACTTCGAGAGATCAGTGGCATTTGTGCAAAGACTTTGGACAAGAAGAGGTGAGAAGTTTATGTTATAGTTTCCAGAACGTAGGAACTTGGAAGTGAAGTTTTTTGTTGTTTCGTTGAAATTGTTTTGGTAGAAATGGCAAAATACAACAAGAACGTGGTAGTGGCCTGGGGCTTGATTTTGAATTTGTGCTTTTTCAACTGTGTAAGCTGCCAGGATGGGTTGCCGTTGAGGCAGGGCCAGGTTGGAAGTAATGCCATGATGGCTGGAGCCATGGGGGCTGGGATAGGAGCTGCGTTTGGGGCGATGGATGGGCCTATGAGAGCAGCAGCTTTGGGGTCGGCTGGGGGAACGATAGGTGGTTTGATTGGAGGCTTGCAGGAGGATAGCCGAGCGTTAACTGTGGTTGGGTCAGTGGCTGGAGGATACTTGGGGTAAATTGGCACAGTTTAAGCAGAAGTGAAGATCAGTTCGTAGTCCAATATCCGATTATGGTTTCTCGTCTGGTTTATTTAGTGGCCTACTCGGAGGATTCCTTGGTGGTTCAGCTGCGGAAATAGCCGAGTCATTCGCAACCATTTTCGGAGCTCTTGTATTAGGTGCAGGTGCATCGGTAAGCTAATTAAAAATCATATGCAATCACGTCTACTTGGGTTGAAATTCTTGTTTTTGGTTATATCAATTTCCCCCCATTCTTTCTTGATTAGATCGTCGGAGCAGAGAATTTCGGTACGGCGGGAGGAGTATTAGGAGGAATTGGCGGAGTTCTTGTTGGTGCAGGTCTTGGAAAGCTTGTCGTTGGTCCACCAGCTACAATAATCACCGGTGGAATTCTCGGCGCCCTTGGAGGCGGAGCTGGAAGCTATTTTGGGAGCACAGACTTAGTCGGTCGTGCACGTTATTAACTTGACTCCTGTAAAATAGGGTTACTTTGCATGTGACAATCCAAAATTCGTCAAAACAACAATTTTTTGTTACTAATAATTTATAATTTTTGAAAATTCGAAACATGTTATTTCATATTGATCTCTTTCGATGCTCTTAATCTTTTTTTTACGATTTTCAGTGGAAATAAACTTACCTCATCTAATATACATTTTGAATATCATTGATTTGATAACATAGCTAAACGGGAAATAACATACTTTTTCCAATGTAGCATCCGATGAGGTGACAAAAAATTGTACATTACCTCAACCATTCATGTATAACAATGAATCTGGGATTTTTTCACTGGTTTTAAATGGAAGAAAGAGAAATGAAATGACAAAAAGTGGCGTTTTCATGGTTACATTAGTTTTACATGGTTACAATCTGTTGGCTTATCTCATGCTTCCACAATTAATTAGGTGGTAAGCTTGAAATGAAAATGTCAAAAAACGTTGCGTACGATAGATGCTCTCTCTATGGAAAATTAGTGAAGCACGAGAGAAGAAAACTTGTCATGTTGAGTTAAGTTTTAATTGGAACAAAGTTACATCATAGAAAATGGGTAAACACACAGGTACATGATATACAAGGTCATAAGTTACAGGTTCGACTAGGTACAAACAATTACAATGGCAAGATTAAATTACAGAGCTGACTAGTTACATTGATACAATAATTACAGTAAAATTACAATAATTCTACGCATGAGTGTATATATTTAAAACACGCGTATCCGTCCGTTGAGATCGAGAAGGGCGATGAATCCGGCTGGAAGAACGGCCACGTAAATGTAAATCAAATGTATCTGAGTTTAAGAAGCCACGTTACTTTCTGGAAGAGTGACAACACTATCCACTGCAGTTCCAGGAGATGGGTTGTCATGAGCATCTTGCTTCACTTGAAAAACGCATCTTTTTGGTTACCTTGACAAGTGTGAGCTGGCGTGGATATCTACTCACCAACTCACCTCGAGATACCGATTCGCCAGCTCGTCCTTTCATTCGAAAAGCACATTCATCATGACAAGTGATATGATGGCCAACAAGGTTGATTCAATTCCAGACCATTATCCATACCCTCAATTCGGTAAGTTCCTTTTGGTACAGATACCGAAGCTGTCCATCCCCCACCCCATCCCGGAACATGATGGATGATTTTCTCGGGGCATTGGCCGTTGTTCTCCCCTTGGAAGGCTTTATTGCACTTTACGGGAACCAAACAAAGATGTAATTACCTGAAAACGCAGTCTCAATTCAAGTGTGAGTAAATCAACAATCGAGAGCGACGTTCTGGTGATTTCCGTTCTCATCTTCCTGGAAAGACCATCATCTGCCGTGACACGTGGACGTGGTGCAAAAGTATTTGGTGAACTGTGATGAAAAATATATCCTCCATCGCACCGATGCTTCCACCCTTACTTTCCTGCGCTCCGTGGTACACATCAAAGCCCACGAATATGGTGCTCTTCAACGGCAGCTTTATGGACCGCGGCTCTCCCCCCAACTTTGCGTTCATCTCCAGCACAACCTTGGTCGCTATGGACGTGAGTCCCTTGGAGC
>VICI01003234.1:0-13827 GCA_019593645.1 Akabosia matsudoensis | reverse complement strand
AGGGAGAAAAAATTTGCATACATGCATTTATTTGCTTTTTTGTGTGAAAAAATAGCGAGAGGCCACGTATTTCCCGATTTTTTCTATTTCCAGTACCCTGACTGTCGCAAACAATAAAAAAAATTTATAAAAATGCGTGGCCGTTCGCTATTTTTTCACACAAAAAAGCAAATAAATGCATGTATGCAAATTTTTTCTCCCTGGGTGGCGAGGAGGAACCGACCAAAGTAAGGACTTCAGGGTCTGTACACTCGTAATGCACCTCGCAACGTATGGATCGAGCATTGGGAAACGCTTTCGTTAGAAAAATTTCCTTATTATCACTGGAAACTATTGCTATAATTTATTGTTAATCTATGGCTAATGTTATGATCAAAGACTGTGAGTTCACACATGCAGAAACGGGCAAGTTCAAATAAAATTCCCCGAATATCAGTGAAAGAATTACTTTAGCTATGTATATGTAGAGAGATTCAGCTCAATCCCTGGAAGCATTTCAGAGGAAAATCGATTGCAATTACAATTACCTAGTTTACAATGCCATACCAAAACACTCACATATAATTACAATCACGCAACCAAATCCACAATCTTAGATCTCATATGCTCTAAAATACTGTGTTTAATGAGAACAGATAGTTAATAATAATCCAACTATAAGTACTATATTAACTATACAAATCAATCAGTCGTGAAAACCTGCTAATTAGAATTGTAGGAATTGCCCACGTATATTTTGTATTGAATCCATGTACAATCTTATGCGTACATTACACCAGTACAAACTTACCTACCTACATACGTACCCATAACACCTTCATTTACGACAGAAAACGCTTATTGAACCACGTTAGTAAATCTAATTCCGTCAAGTCATTTTTTCTGATAGGAAATAAACTGGATCTACCTAGGCTACTGTAGTCAGTAGTATTTACTTAGTTTTATACGGCTTTGGTGGGGTTTCTCTCTCTGCCATGACGTGAGCAAAAAACCAAGCTTCACACAAAAAGGCAAAGTTTCCTTCCTTCTCGATACAAAAACTGCTAAGTGTCAAATAGTCTATAATATATTGGCTGAGACAACTAACAAAAAGGCCGTTATTCTGCATCTTCTCACAGTTTCGAAATTTGGTACGTTTGCTACACTGTTTGCTTTTCCCCTAACTGGTTAAAAACCTTGCTTGCTATTCTCCAAGAAGCATCGCAATCCATTCCCCCATAGTAGATTCTTTCACTTATCAAATAACTTCTTCGCTATTCTATTTCCTCTGCTTTTTTGTGTTGTTGTTTGAGAATACGAGTACGAGTACTTCAAACAAAAAAAGTAGAAAGTGAAAACGTGTAATTGGGTTCACTTCTGTAAATGCTTCTGCTAGACAGCATTTTTCGTGTTGCTTGATTATGTATGAAAGTTCGTTTGATTTTAGACTACCTGTTTCACTTTTAGTAGTATAGGGGAAAAAAATCTATTTTCTCACAAGGAGGAATTGATGAAAGGATTTGTATTTTTCCTCGCTAGTACACATTGACATAAAGGTTTTCAATTGGACTGCCGTTTGAAGATAGGTTAAATGTGTATACATGTATGGTTATATGTAGGTAATAACTGAAGAAAAAACTTTCTTCAAGAGAAAACGTGCACATATGATACGAACAGATGAAATATATTCCACCCAACCTGACTCGAATTTCTAGTACAATAATACGACGAATTTTAGTGCTTGCTATTTCTGCTATGGCCTGAATTTTATTTTCGAGTCTGTAGTTCTGATGAGCAAAGAGAGAGTTATTTGATATCTTAGAATTTCACGTTGTTAGTATTTTATCTCCTATTGTTTAGTGTAGTGCTTTCACAGCTTTCACCGCTCTCAAAGGTCACGGAAACGGGAGAAAAATAGGTTAGGATAATACAGCTTGAGCTATGAAAGAGCCCTAACGAGGTGCATTTTAGCTTAAAACAATCTTCATGTCTTATAGTTTGTTTCGAGGCAGAAACAAGACACTGAAGAGGCTGCGAATCCAGTTGAATTAAAGTGTTTTGTTTTATACATAAAAATGTTGTAGTGTTCCATCAGGACTGGAGGATGTGTCAAAGTACCCTGTACTGATTGGAGAGCTTCTCAAGACCAAGGCATGGTCGGAGCAGGATGTCAAAAAGTTGGTGGGGATCAATTTTATTAGAGTATTTCGTCAGGTTGAAATGGTAAGCAAACTTTATTTTTACTTCGGTTTTAGAACCCTCTTATTTCTCTCTACTACAGTTTTACGAGTAGAGGAGAAAGCTTATCTAAAACATGTTATAAGACAATTTCATATTGCGTAAAAAAGGATTCAGGTTGAATCGAGTGTACGAACTCGACATTTATGGTGCTCATTATAAAGCTTAGCTTCATTTTTCATGTTTCGTGTGCTGACTTGAAATTTATGATGGTGCCTTGTGTATCACAAATCTTGTAATTAATTAGCCATACTCAATAGTATATAATATGAGTTGAGTACACATGAGAGATCTGTAAGCCTTCTTTTCACTTTTTCCAACTAGGTTCGGGAAGAGCTCAAAAGAGTTCCACCCATTGAAGAATGGATGCCGAAATCAAATTTGGAGGGTTCGTGTGCATCATACTTTCAGATACTATAAAACCATGGAATAAATCATTTTCCTGGTCTTTTCTTGACCTTATTTTATACCTTTCCAAAATGTATTCCAGGTCATCCGACAACCTGTGCTTACTACGGGGGATCTTGAAATAGAGCCAGTTTTCTCCTTCCTACTTCCACAAATCCACGACCGCACTGTCAGAACTGTTTTCTTTCCGGAAAAAGGGTTATAGAATGGTTGTCTACAACGTTCGGGTTATTATTTTTTGTACTATGTATGTGCAGGAAAGTAGAATACTTCTATAAGCACAAGCTTTACCCATGTAAGACAGATTTTTCAGAAACAATTCACCAGACGTACATCTTGAAACTCCTGTTTTTTCCTTGATCGAAGTAGATAAATATCAATTGTTATTATTCAATATTGACGTGCACTAGTGTCTGTGTGTACGTGTTCCTCGAAGGACTACACAAGATAATTTATAAGAAAACGATGCTCATTCCCTGAAGTCATCCGTAATCATCCTGGCCGTGGAAGGAAACAGGCGTGTTTGTGCGATCTATTCAAAAAGCAACTCTCTTGATCTATTTTCTATTTTTACTCAAACAAAGAGTTTCTTGNCGATCTATTCAAAAAGCAACTCTCTTGATCTATTTTCTATTTTTACTCAAACAAAGAGTTTCTTGACCTTGACATGTTTCCAGATATGAACCTATTCGGATAGTGCTTTATTATTTAAATGATACATTATGAACAATTCGTACTGTAAGTGTAATGTGTTTTAGATCACCCTCATTTGCTGCAAAAATAAAACCGTGTACAACTGTGATACTAAAAGTATTTAAATATATGTTTACTAGAACAAAAATAATTAAATATTCATCATATTATTTAGCATTAATAAAAGTTTAAGGTAAGATAGTACATCGTGAGGAAATCTGTAATAATAAAAAATCTCAAAACAATTAGTTCTTTTAAAAATTAAACCAAGCACTATCTAGAATTTTATTTACGCTTATTGTCATTCATGCCATGCCATGCCATGCATATGAAAGCTACAGCCATAGATACAAGCGAGCCAATATAGTCCAGTCTTTTTTTATACAAGCCTTGGTGTTTAGTACCATGAAACCATGACTCATACAAACAATGTTGAATGTATGTTTCCTTTTTTATTAGTAAAGCCCTAATTAGCATAAATCTGTATTAAATGTTTAAATTCACAAGGACTCCTCTAGTAAAGGTAAGACGGTTAAATGGGTGTAAATATTTTTCGAATGATTTTACAGTTCCCACTTATAAGACTTTGTGCGTTGGAGAAACTATATATTATTGTAAAATTTCATTTCCCAGAGAAAACTGTTTCTCAATCTGCTGGTAATTCAATCGATGCAAAAATTATTTCCGGATCAGATCATTTCAAATCTTATATCCAGCATTGAGAAAGTAAGCGCATGCTAGCTATTCTCTGGGGAAATAAGTAAAAGTGAAAGTTAGACGGAAAATTGGTAAATATGGAAGAAAGAATGTCAATGATTTTGTGCTCATCGGATGCATCGTCATGTTCTCATGTTTCCCTATCTACAGATGTATGTAATTCTATTCCACTACAATCTGATATGCATGCATACTTCAAGATAGAGTTTACGACGCCTTTCACTCTCGATTGGAATAAGCTCGCGTCTTATTCATGCATGCTTTCACTTTCTCCGAAACGAATTTCGTGATATTTGTCATAGTACAAAGAACGGAAGTCAGTAAAGATCACAAACAGATACACGTAGGTAAGTAAGTCATGTTTTATGTTAGTGCAAAAGCAATCGTCTTTCCTATCAATGATCAAGATTGGACGGACTCAAATTTAAATAATGCATTTTGTAGTATCTATGATCTAAACAACACAATTTAGACGCACCCGCCCGCCTATCGTTTTCACGTGTTTGGCGTGAAAAACCAAAGAAGGAGAGCAATGCAGAGCTCTTGATCAGGGGATTTACAGTATGCATAAAGTGCTACTTGCAAAGTACTTTTATTATTATTGTAGGTTGATTGCGTGTTCGACCAACCATTTATTGGGCGACAGACGAACTAGAAAAATCATACAATATGCATCCCTCGTACTATTCCCCGGAGGCTTCATGTAAAAAAGTTTTTTGATGCGAAAAGATTGAAATTTCATGAAAAAAAGCGCAATTCGTTACATCCGGTTTGTTGACTGTGTACCTACCTTCCTCTCTCGCAGAGACAACCAAAATATTGTGCTGCCTGAAGTGGCGTTTTCATGCATTTCAAAGCAATAAGGTGAAAGAGAGGTACAACTTTGCAACATAACAATTCTCCAGTTTCTAAAAATGAGACACATACACAGCATTTCAATAGCAATGAATTTACCAGAACTCTGCTTTAATGATACATAATATGCTGTCTAACTTGTGTGTAAACCTGACTGAAAGCAGAGCAGAGAAAGGGAAGTGTGGAAACTGGAGCATGAGCCTCTGTGTAGAGGATGGAAGTAACAAGCGATGACCAGCAATGCATAAACAGTAATAGGATAATGCATGCCCGTGGTGTTCTTTGATGCAATGGTGATTTATAATATTGTACAAATTATAGACATTATGCTGCAGATATTATTAGTGAGAATGATAGACTCTGCGAAGCAATATCCATAAATAATACCAGAAGGAGTGGCGGCGGCGCGAAGACATATAACTGCTCGGAAGAGTTCCTGAAAAAATGGAGTATTGCGTAAGAACGATCGTCATGATGATAACAACGATATTGCAGTAAGAAAGATACCCAAAGTTGAATGCATTCAATCTCGGACGGGTGAGAGCCATGCGATATTTACTAATCCGTTGGGAATTGTGTATAATACTTAAAATTTACATAAAACAAAAGTAATTTTCATAATTTATTTGAGGGATCCAACAACGCCTTCTCAAATACGGCGAAAGATATCATTTCTTGGGTAGTCTTGTTTTACTTTGTAAATTTTGGCGTGAATCGTGTGAATGTGCTTGGTTACTTTAATTCCAGCCTCATGGCCAAATCATCACAGGTACAGGATAACTCTTCCTCATAGCTAGTACTTTATTTTATTTTATGGGAAGTGATATTAGTGACCAGGGAGTTGAAGATTATTTAATTTTAATTGCTTTGGGGAACACTATTAGGAGCATAAGATAAGAGAACAAAGTTTCAATTGTGCGAAAATACGATCATGTAAACAAGAGGCGTTCCTTTCAGCGGACTCTGCGTACTTCAAAGGATTGAACATTTCATTAGCTCTTCAGACAAATGAGCCTGAGTAACGCACTTTTAAAAAATGCAAAACAGACGAACTTTTTGATCTTCCTAAATCAACTACAAGATTTGAATACATTAAATGTATCTTCAAAGCCAATCTAATCAAAAATTAGTTTTCATTTTTAATGCTTTCTCTTTGCTAAATAATATGAAATGTTTGGAAGAAATGGTGGATTAATATTAATAAAGTTTTCTGGTTAAAGTAAAAGTTAGTAAGTAAACTTAACACTCACTGTTGGAAGGAAGAATCTAATGTTTTATTGAATTTATTCACAAACAAAAGTTGTCAAAAGACGAAACAGATGGAGGGATAGCAGATCAAAAACGCATCGACCTGGATGATTTCTTTCCGTATGTGGGAGAGTATGGACGATATCAGAAGCTGTTAACCTGGTTGATCGTACTTCCTGCATGCATCCCATGTGGCCTTCAAGGATTTAATCAACTTTTCATGGCTGACGATGTGGCTCACTGGTGTCGACTTCCTGACTTTCTTCTCGCTTCTACAAACTTTACCAAAGAGCAATTAAAGTCGCTAGCACTACCAACTGACTCTGAGGTATAAGCATTGCCCTGTATTTCAGTGCTCATATACCCATACTCCATCTAAGAAGACACTTAAAATCTATTGCAAAAATAAACTTGTTTTTTGGTGAAAGCACTTACACGGAGAATCAAGTAGTAATTTTCTGAATACATTTCCCAAACGGAAAAGAAAAAAGTTTAGGTGAGGATGAGAGGCAAAATGAAAAGAACGAGAGTGGTGATGGTGAACAAGAAAGAAATCTATCCTTATAGAATATCTATCTCGCGAGCATATTGCACAACTCTTTAGATTTGAGAAAATGTGAGGTTTCTTCAAATAAACCAAGTGGTCTCCCACGTTCTCTTAAGAGTTTATCTTATTTTTACATTGGGGGAGAGAGAAAGAGTTCTTTCCCTCCTCTTGAGCTTCTTCGTCAACTTTACGGACCTTAATCCAGTTTTAAGTATGGAGATTTCTTCGTCGTATAAAAACGTTGCATGTTTCCAAAAAGTGTCTTTTTCTGGCACTATTTTAGCAACTTCAACACGGCTGAAGATGACAGGAGGACCATAAGAAAGCGTTCGTTTCAAATGTAGTTTTACAGTTTACCATCTTTAGTGGCAATATTTTTTACTGTATGTTTTCTTAACAGATGTATTGTGTATACATTTGCTCAGTTAAAGTGAGCATTTTCCTGAGACTTCTTTGGTCATCATTAGGTAATAAGAAGTATCCTAAGAGTGGGGGAAAACAATAAACAAAATTTTGTTCATAATAAACTACACAGAATTTCGAGAAAAAGATAAAGGCCAACTATCTGGCAATGAGTTTCTCGAAATTCGCCATTTCCGCTTTGATGTTGGTATGGGCGGAGAAAGTAGCCTGAAAGTTTTTGTTTTCATCACAGACGTTTTTGTGTCTAGCTGAGAAATTTATTTCAAGAATTTTCTGCTGTACAAAAGCGTTTAATAGAATTTGTTCATAAATATGTATATTTGGTTTCAGAGAAATGAAAGTAGCAGCTGTCTGATAAGAGCTGTTTCGTGGTCCGAACTCAATTTCTTTCAGAGGGCGGAAGAGTTTATAGTCGGCGAGAGGCCAAATTCAGAAGAGGAGTTTCAAGTGCTCTGGGAGGAGTTAGAAAGCATCAAGGAAAACACTAGTCTTGTCAGTTGTCCTGACGGCTGGGAATATGAGCTACCTTCAGGATCTCATCAATCGATTGTTCAAGATGTATGGAAATCACTTTTTTATTTGCTTTCACTTCTTCAAACACGACAATTTATTTTTACTCATTAAGAAACTTGTTGAGTTCAACCAGAAAACCTTAATTATTTTTCAGTTTGATTTGGTTTGTGGCTATGAAGTTTATCCGACACTTTCACTGCTTCTGTTCAACATTGGCGGAGTAATTGGAGTATTCCTATTTGGAATTTTGACAGACTTGTAACGGTTTCACTCTCTTAACTCATATGCACTGGGATCCCAATTGCACTCTTAACCAATTCACTGTTTTGCATTTTCAGGATTGGGAGAAAGGCTTCATTTTTTGTTTGCCTAAGCTTTGAAATGGTGGGCGGTATTGGTTGTATTTTTTGTACCAATTTCTGGATCTGGACATTATTTCGTGCGCTTATTGGTCTAACAGTGCCCGCAATATACCAAATTCCATTTATAATTTGTGCGTGCATAAATATTTATGTTTGTTTTATTTCACCCCAGTCTCTATACCTCTTTTTACGCTAACTTTTCTCTCCTGTCTGTTTTTATTTGGGAAACGTGTACATTACTGTTCCAAAATGAAATCAGAAAAGTTTCCAAGAGTTCAGTTCTTGTTGCTTGTCTTCATGTGTCATTACGTCAAAATTAATCTTTACACAGGTCTTGAGCTCGTGGGCCAAACTTATAGAAGTTTTCTGACAGTGATGACATGCTTGTTTTACGTTGGCGGCATGATGCTACTTCCTTTGATTTCTTGGCTGGAGAAAGACTGGAGATTACTTTCTATTTATACCACAGTTCCCTTTCTGCTCTACTACATTTACATCAAGTAAGCTTTGAATTGAAATCAGACCGTCTTATACCCTACGCTCAGGTAGAGTAGATGCTTCTGATACTCCACTCAGTAGTCTTTGCCGCGAGACAAGATTTCAATCTCGTAGCTCTCCAAAGCAGAAAGCTATCAATACTATATGGTTTCCCCTTTGCCAATTGAATTTTATAATAACAAATATCGCATTACATGCTGTCGTCGACCACACACATACACACAGATTCCTTCCTGAGAGTCCTCGTTGGCTTCTCGCTCAGAAGAGAACGAAAGAGGCTGTGGATATTTTGGAGCATCTCGCAAAGGTCAATGGCACTGAGTTACCCGAAAAACTAAAGGAACGATTACAGGTCAGAAAGACAGCACAAACTTTTCTTTTATAGAGCAAAAGAAAAAATGTCCATGAGCATGTTTCCGTTCACCTATTTCCATGACTCATCTGGATATATAGTTGAAGCGACAGAATTGTTTTGCCAACAAATAACCATCTTTTTTCTTTACTTTCAAGAACCAAGTTGCAAATGACACGTCTACAAAGGAAGGGAGTAATGATGGCAAGGCGTCGCCTGGAATAGCAGACCTGTTTCGCACTCCAAATCTACGTCTCAAAACTTGCTTACTCACATTCTGCTGGTACGAAATGATAGTATCCCTGGCAATGATAGGAACAAATGTGGTGTATTTTATAGGGAAATAAAATAGCGAAAAATTGGAATTGTCCCATTTTTGTTCTCCCATTAGATGCACATGTTCTAAGATATAATGCATCCAAAAATTGAAGGCAAAACGTGATCTCTAGTTTAATATGTGCATCTAATATGATAATTTATCCTACAAATGTTGTATTTCGAAATAAACTTTTGTACATGTTTTCTTTTGATATTTTTGAAGGTTTGCAAACGCGACGGTATACGTGGGCCTTAGCTTTTATGGACCTAGTTTGGGAGAAAATGCTTACCTCAGTTTTTTCTTGGGGAGTGCTGTAGAGCTCCCAGGATATCTTTTATGTTGGATGGTAATGGACCGGTGGGGTCGACGATGGCCGTTGTGCCTAGCAATGATCGTTGGAGGAATTTTCGATATTGCAACAGTTCTCCTTCCAGAAGGTTTGCAAGTAACATTTTATGCACTATACTAATCAAATTTCTGCATGTTACATTTACCATAGGGTCGTACATAAGTATCTCGCCATTCATCAATAAACCTTGCATGAACAGTCTTGACATTTTACATTGACCGCCGCAAACACCAATTTTTTCTTTTCTATTTAAACCGCCAGCCAGAGCCAATTGGTATTCTTAACAACTTTCAAGTCCAATACCATGGCAACCAGGGAGGTTTAGCAGAATTCCGAGTACATTACGAGATTTTCATAGCCAATCCAATTGGAGATACAGATCTGATAAAAAGATAATTGATAACGGACTATACAATACAATGTTTAGCAAAGAAGAATTATTTCTCGGGTGCATTAGCCAAAATACTTTCTAATTTGAATTTCACTGATTACTTTCATAATACATTTTTTATTATGAAAATATTTTACTACTTCGTCGAAAAACCTAGTACCGCTACTAATCTTGAACAATTTTTAGAAAACAAATTGCAATGGTCAAAATCCATCGAGCAAGAATCGTTTGCTGGAAATGTGTTACTGTAAACGTTATACTTACCTAATGTGGCAGTTGTATTCTACATGATAGGCCTAGTTAGGTACCCTCTAAATTCTTAAGTTTCCACTAAATTCTAAATATTTACGCAAACATGGCCATACGTGTAAAATGATCGTCAGTTCACTTCGAAGATGGGAAATCACAAAGGAGCTTTAAAACATATTGCAAGGAAACTTTCTTGTCTTACGGTGGTTTTGTCTGATTCGCTGCCTTCCCTCATCAATTTTTCACGCAATCACAGCTCCCGCTCATCATGTGGATTGCAACATATTTCTATTTTACTCTCTCGTGCTTTCTCCGCAAATAGGGTGGAAATCAAACGATACTTGGATATCTCTCCTTTTACCCTATAAACACTATTCCACTCAATCAATAATGCATCGAGGTAATAATGCTTAGTGAGTACCAAAGCTGATGAAATTTTTGTCTTCGTTTTTGTAATAGCAATAATAATCATAAGCCTCCGCAAAAAGTAATAAATGGTCGTGCTACACTGTTCGTGGTACAAGAAAAATGACGTTGGCAAAAAAAAAAAAAAAATATGCGCAATGGGAAAACAAAACCAACTTTCAACGATACAGCCCAAAGTTATAGCTTGTGACTTGCTGCCACAGTTCAATATATACTTCATACTACCGCATTTACTACTATTATAACCTCGGCTGTAATTTACACACTGCACTGACTGCCTACCCCCGAACTACTATAATTGGAGGCAGGCTATTAATGGGCTCAAAGAAAATGTTTATTAGGTTGAGAAAATTCTGCTAAGACTCCAATTCTTGGCTAACATAAGCAATTTTTTGCATAGGGTAACAAAGATATACTTTCCCCATACTATTGTTTCCAACTTTAAAGATCAACTTCAGTAAATTACTATGCCAGGAAGTATGTATAACTTTATACCCATGATTTCAGTCTGATTGGTGTACTAAGACACCATTTGAACATATTTTTCTCAAAGTACTTTCTTTTGCACTGCTTTTTCTTTCCTTGTGTCATTTCATAAACAATACAAAAAAGGAAAAAACCAACACAAAAATGGTATTTGAGAAAAAAAGTTTCAGATTGTGTCTTGGTACACCAATCGGACTGACAGCATGGGTTTAAAGTTATGAATCCGGGAACAATACTCTACATCACACTATTTTACACTATTCCATTTCGTTTTCGCTGGACACCCGCACGGCCTTCGTGTGATACATACTAACAAGTACTGGTATACTAAACGGCGGAGCTGCGGGTGCCCGGTGAAAACGAAAACGGAATAAATAACTACATTAAACCCTATGAAATACTCCTCAAAATGGGTCTATAGTTGGTACCCGGCTACAATGGCCACAGTATCGACTACAGCACAGGCTATAATGGGCGTAAATAAGATGTACGCAAAATCGCCCTTTCTCGTGGGATACTGATGCAGTTGGACGTTCTTAAACATCTGCTTAGTTTACTTGTGACTAAAGACTTACGCTTCACGGATTCACTGAAACAGCATGGTTCGAAGCGAACTAACCGCTGTAAACAGTAGCTATGATGCTAAAATCAAGATGGTAAATAAAAATGCAGACAGAGGTGTGCAGGTGACCGGTCCGTTGCCGGTTGCCATCAATAGATTCGGTTGCCCGGTTACCAGAAACTTGTTCGGATGCCAGGTTGCCACAAATAAGGTCGCTTGCCGGTTGCCTGGTTGCCAGAAACTAGTTGGGTTGCCGGATGCCAGGATCAAATTCAGTTGTGGGTTGCCTGACTGCCAGAAACTGGGTCGGTTGCCGGACGCCAGGTTGCGTGGTTGCCATGAAGAGATCGGTTGTCGGTTGCCTGCACACCTCTGATTGCAGATATTCGATGGAAAAAATGAACGCACAAGCAAGCGTTGGACACTTTGTCAAGACGGCTAAAACCATACAGTGGGTGATGATTAAAAGGAAATGAGAACCTGCTGGGTACAAAATGTTCCAGCTTGTGTGCACAGCTGAATTACAATTAGAAAGAAGTTTTGGCTGAATGGAATAACTGAGTAGATCATCCATTGCCAGCATGTCTTCCTGAAAGAAAATAGCTTATAATAATAGCTAGAAATATTCAGATTTATAAATGTAAGGAGATAATATTGCTTTAAAACTGTTTTAGTAACACAAATTGGTAATGCTCTCAAAAGTGTTTTCCTTGTTATAATGTAAAAGTTTGTTTTGGTGTGCGAATGACTAAAAACAGAAGGGAAAAATGATTGGTACGTTCTACTTTCACCGTGTTATTGCTTTCTTTTCAATGCTTTTGATGACTACTTGGTACTCTGGTCTTGTCAGTTGCAGGGAGAATGAAATCGCTTCTTTAAAGAAAAAAGCTACTGACCAAAAATTGTAAAACACTATAGTTGATAGTAATAATGTCGACCATCTATCGAGCACTCTAGTGTGGTATTTTTCACAGTAGGCAGGATCAGAAAAATATGTGGCCAGAACAACAGCAGTACCAGTGCTGGCGTTTATTTGCTAAGAACACTCATAGCCATAGCACTGAAACAATAATATCGTCTAAAAACCCTGGACTGGGTTGTGTGCGTGGAATTATGAGATGCTCCAATGGAATGGGCGAAATCATGGCCGTCATTACAAAATGAAGCTACTTTAGCTACTTGTACAACATACAGTACAACGTATTCTAATTTTTCATATGGAATATGAGTTAGCAACCAATTGTTGAAAAATACTGGAAAGAAAACGAGTGTGGAGTGTGAAGCTAAGAGCAAAACACGATAGTTTTCGTAAACCGCCGTTACAACAAAGAAGAAGACAAGAACAAAGTAACTTTCATATATACATTCAACAGCAGCGAGCAATCCATTCTTGTTACTGGTGCTGCTGTTCGAGAAGCAGGAGAGCTCTGCGGGGAGACACGGCTATAAATAATGTTCGTATTGTTGCCACTTCTGTTGAGAGTAATAATTTATGGCTTGTTGTTGTACATGCCGAAAGACATCGAGTACAAAAAAGTATGAGACCATAAGCGCACGGGAATAATAGTTTTCTAAACTATTTATTTCGATAGGTTCGTTGTTCCATTAGTCTTGATGCAGAGTTAGCTGGTTTTCATGTAAAACAGACTAATTTCTGTATTAAAAAAACCTGCTTTTGTACTTTGACTTCGAGAAGTATAAAGAAACCCAAATGCATCAAGTTCAATATTTTGTATGTAAAATGCATATTTCCTGTATCTTGTGTGAAAAGCAAAAGTTATTTTTAACCAAAGAGCGACAACAGTTAAGTTCACAAAGAGCGAAAAAATTTTGGACGGTACGAAGAGCCCCAATTCCTAAAGCAGAGACTCTCGTGAATTAGAAACCGCTGGGGTAATTATGCATCAGAATAGAATCAGATGATAATAATACGTGCCTGAGCACATAAGTCTGCGCCGGAGCTACAAACCGTTCGTAAGTAACAGCAGCTGCTAGCTATGCAAAATAAATTGTTCCCTTGTGAACAACGGTTTATAATAGCACAGGCTGAAACTGCCAGCATGATAGCAAAGATACACAACTTTCGTCAAGATGTCGGTACTGGTCAAGAGTTGCATATCTCAATCGAAACCTATTATTATTCATACATTTTCCAAAGGGGCGCGACGGCCAACGCTGGTCATCTCTGGACACATGCACTGAAAATTCACTC
>VICI01003233.1:0-13828 GCA_019593645.1 Akabosia matsudoensis | reverse complement strand
TACACCCTGGAGTGTCAGTCATCGGGTGCCAGACCCCCAGCTGTAATGACCTGGATGAGAGGAAGCTCTAAAATCAAGCATCACAGAGAATCGGTAAGTTAAAACATATAGCATTTTGTGTATCTTATGCAAATGTACAGGGTTGACATGATATATCGCCACACATAAAAAAGACAATAGTTAGTTTACTAATAGATTTATGCCACAAAGATGGGCAGAAGTCAATTTTTTCGAAGCAAAACAAAGGTTTGTTGACTGTGCCCCACTACTTTGACGATTGTTTTTCTGCAGTTTGAATTTGAGAAAAATATTATTTTTGCTCAATTTTTTAAAACAAAAACAAACGGAAGGTGTTAAAAATGCGTGCAATTTTTCGTAGTTACTGTTACGTGATACATAACGTTGCAAATCTTCATGCCCCATGCCTTCCCGAGGAAGTAACAAACCTTTGCGCGTCTATTTCTGTATATCAGTCTAATATTTTACCAAGCCTAACATTTAACCAGATTTTGGTATATTCCACTTTTCTATCGTAATGAGTATGATCCCGAATGAATAATAGTTTTGTCATGCATTGTATGAATATGTTTTCTTAGGTTAGCAAGGATGAAAATGTTACGACCAGTTTAATGACGTTCATACCAACGCTCGAGGACAGTGGAAAAATTCTAGCTTGCCGAGCTGAAAACCCAAAAATACCAGGAAGCATGATTGAAGACGGCTGGAAAATGGATATTCATTGTAAGTTCAGTACATATATATATAGTTTTGGGGCAACTTTTCTTTTCCAGTTTTTAACGACTTTTTTTTGTATTGTTGAACAACAAGATGCCAAAAGGATATAAGATTTATTTCATATTGAAAAAATATAAAAGTCCTCACAATAAGTCTATGATTTTGATAGTTGAAGTTAATCGTATTATAATATTGAAAGCAAATTTTAGTTATATGTATGATTTAAAATCGTCTGGCATTTTGAGCTAAGATGCCTTCTTGCAGGGTAAAAATAGAAAGTTGTATACACCCTTAGGTGGTTTTGTGTGCAAAGAAAGACATTAAGAGAATACGGAGTTCAGCCGATCAAAGTTTTAATAATAGGTACTAAACATGGTGAACAATTATTTTTTTAAATATGACTAAAATCCCTTCTCAAATGAGAAAACGGTATATTTAGTTTTGGGAAGAAGGAAATTTTAGACTTTCTCCAGATTTGATACAACTAGGCACACGTTCTAGGCAGCCTTAATAATCACGTTCAGTGAAAGCTTTAGGTATGCAAAAAAAGTCTCTTCGACGTAGTATTTTTTTCTGAGTCGTTTCCCTAGATTTTCACCACCCGATGATCGGCCTATGCGCAAGATTGTGTTCTTGGAACGCCGAGTTTTCACTCTCCTTTCAATCCTCAAAAAAGAAACTTTTTACTTTCTGAGATTGAAAATAATGCAAATATTGGGAGAACCGCGAATAAATGAATGTACTTTCTCAAGCGCAAGCAAACTATTTAATAGTAACAACCTCTTTTGAGGTTTCCAAAACTGTGTACATTTCTCCTTGATCGTTGTACAATTTTGGTAAAAGGTGGACTTGTTTGTTTTTTTGTTAATGTGATAAAAACACACTTTCCCTACATACACTTCCTCTCATATTGATCGAATCAAAGTTGGAAGAAAAAAAAAAACAGTTTTGCTTCTTAGTACTCAAAAGCTTGTTTGCGTTTGTTTTGTTCGAAATTGAAACGTTCTTTTGCATACGCAATCACTTTCACTCTTCTTAAGTAATTTCGTAGAAAAGTACAAAGTTATCGTTGGTACTTACGCATTTCACAAAAAAACAAAACATGATGCATTTGTCAATCTATTAAATAGAGCAAGCAGCCTTTTTAGCGACCACTTTCCCCGTTCATGTAAACCAGAAAAAATGAGCTTTTACTCACAAAAGAGTACAATAGAGTCGATTCTCCTTCACTGATTACTGCTCCATATTGAAATGTCAGACTTGCTTCCAGCAAACAATTTTATTTGCACAACTTTAAGTGAAAGTTGTTGCAAACATTTTGAAAGCCCTAATGTGTATCCAGCTGAAGCTTTGGTCTCTTCGTGAAGAAAACAATAATTGCTTTTCCTCTCGTGGTTAATCATAACCAAAGTAGTTTTCGTAACGAGCATTTTGTTTCCCCTCTCATTTCATTAATTACTTTATTGCAAATTGCCAAATGTCTGGCGGTAAAGTATATTACAAGGAAAAAGTGTTCTAATGTTTATGCATATAGTATATGAAACCCCATACTAAGTACAAGCGCCCTGTGTTTCCAAACTTCATGGCACGTTTATATCATCAGTTTACCCAATCGCTCCCTCACCCGAACACAAATAGGCAGCTCTGTTTGCATTGAGAAAACTTTCTCTTACGAAAAATTCATAGAAATCTGTCTCTGAGCTGGATTCAAAATTATTTATAACGTTTCTTTTCAAGTAAACCGTTCATTAGGGCATAACAAACAGACATTTTCTGGTTTTGACTGGATGAAGTATTTAAATTGAGTGTGAAATATCGCTAAATGTATCATTTTTCTCTGCTAATCTCCCGCACAAATGCATTAGACATAGTTTCAAAAGCCCTGCGTTCATCTTCACTTTCTCCAGCTGACTCTGAGTTTGGAAGATGACGGTTGAAAGATAAATTGGTGTAGGTAGTTATAACTTCCAGATAATTCGGTAGCATTTTAGTGCTGAATGCAGTCTAAGCGATTTTTACTATCCTTCTCTGTCCAAGTGCAAGAATTTCTCTCTCTCTCTCTCTCTCGGAGTGAAAGCATGAAAAAAATAACTTGTCAGAACATATTTTTGTAATGTCACAGAGGAGATTATGACGGCTAGACCACTGAAGGCACTGCCTACCTTAACACTTTGTGGGAAAGTAAAAGTTACATTTTTTATGAGAGCGGACACATAATTTGGACGAGATGAACATCAGCAGAAAATTTGTGCCGGAAGGGATTGTGCAAGAATTTCTCTCTCTCTCTCTCGGAGTGAAAGCATGAAAAAAATAACTTGTCAGAACATGAACAAACATGTCACTTGCCACTGAAGGCACTGCCTACCTTAACACTTTGTGGGAAAGTAAAAGTTACATTTTTTATGAGAGCGGACACATAATTTGGACGAGATGAACATCAGCAGAAAATTTGTTCCGGAAGGGATAGAACGCTGACGAACCTCTTAGTTTTTTTTCTCGATCACTGCTGACTCTAATTTGAGAACAAGCCACTTTCAAATCTATACTCCCCCTATTTCCTTTCAAACAACTTTCACCGAACCTCTATCTTCTTTATATGAATGATGGACAGAGTGAGCTATTTTAGGAAATTTCATATTTTGCCTGAGATCATTCCTGTATGAAATTGGGCAAAATATGACCGAATCTAGAGAAAATAAACGAAATCAGGGTCTCTAATTTTTCCTAAAATTTCACATTTCGACCATGTCTTCTTTTATTTCATATTTTTTATCTTATTTGCGCAAAATTGTCTCCTTTTCTATGAAATTCAAGAAACTTTCAAAATTATTTACTATTTTGCGTGCAAAATTTACAAAATTTCCTGAAGAAACATCGACACTGACGTGACGTACTTAGATTTTCGAGTATGTTTTATGTTTTTCTTAGATTTTTCTTATTTTATCAAAGTACTCTAAATATTTGGTCAGTTTACTTGCAAAACCTGTTCAAAACGGCTTTGAGATGTAATATTATCACAAAATATCACATATTTTATATAATATTTTGCCTTTTTTCCTGATATTTGCATATCATACTTCTGTAGTTTTTATCTCCTAAAATAGCCCACCCTGATGATGGATTATATGAGCTCTTGGCTCATTTTTAGGTAAACAATTGCTCAAAATGTATCCCCTCAGCGAGCGTAACCAAATTGAGAAATATTTACCTTTCACATCCAGCTGGTGGTCGCTTGTGTTTTAAACATGGGGTTGCTTCCCATCGATCTTATCTAACAGTTGGTTATTTCTGTTGTACTTTTCTCCTGAGCTTCCTGCTTGGAAATCAAAAGAGAAAACGTGAGGAATATCAGTGGGTATCATGTAGATTCTGATGACAAGCTAATTACCAAATAGATTGGATTTCCCATTCTGAGAAATATTTTCTCTTTCTTGTCGTCGAGAACAACATCATGATCCTCTTTGCTGTCGACTAGAGAGAAATAAGCCAGTCGTGTGGTTACATTTTTTTTGCCAACTTGTTTGTTGCAAACGAAAAAGGATTTTATAACTTTCTCTTTCTCCCTCTCTAACCAAGGGATTCCCTCTGAGTTCTTCATAAGTCTTACGTTTTTTTCTCCTGCTTTCACTTTTTTCCTCAAGAAAGGATTTTCTTATGAAATAAGCAAGTCTATGAAAAAAAGCGCAAAACGTGGCAATCCTTTTCTCAAAGTACTTGCTAAATAACTACAAGTAAGCAATAGTCCTTTTCTCTTAAGCCTGTGAAGAAAGTGAAAAGTACCTTTCTCTCTCTCTCACTGACCCATTCGCAATTACTTTTTTTTGTGTTGCTGTGGTGGCCACGCTTCGTGTTCGTAAATGAGTTTGCAAAAACAAGAACCCGTACGGTTGTTATCTTTTATTTTCAATGCTCTTTTATTTGTCTTTTGGAATGGAAAGTAGAGAAAGTATCGTTAAGAATAAATTATTTAATGGAACACCGTCATGAAATGAACAGAGCATCGAAATTTCCACCTAAAACTACTTTCTTCCTGGACGATGGACGAAATGGATAAAATGGCCGAAAACTTACAAACTGGTCATTTTGTGGAAGAACTGATTTAAAAGAACCTAATGCTATCTAAAAGTTGTTGTTTTAATTTCAGAAAACATTCACTTTGAGTGGCAAACTCAAAAAAAAGTTGAGCTTAACCCTGTAATATTGAGGTACGCCACTGGTAATGGCTCTAAATCGATGTATGTGTTATCCTTAGTTTCTTTCTTCCACCTAAGATATCCAGTTAATTTTAAAATCCGGGAAGAAAGTAGATTCAACCAGTGGACGAAACATTTCGACCACTGGACACCGATGCACTGGAAATGAAACGCCCAAATAATATGCTTATTTTGCCATTTTCGAGCAGTAATAAAGGTACCTGACGACGAGGTTTTAGGCTTACGAGCCTGCTTTACGAGTAAGAGCAAGAGTAAACCAGGTAGATTAAATGTTCCGATGAAGGTCTGTAATTATACAGATTAAAGTAGGAAACAGTCATTAATTTTAAAAGGGTTACGATGTATGTAAAGCATGTGTTTTGTGGATTGTGCAGTTGCAGAAAAAAGAGTTTTGTTACTCTTTACCATGTGCCAACGGTGTTGGTTGGGGTCATTTTCAAGCTCATTTTGAAATAAACGAGTGTAATTATAAGGAGAAAAAGTAGCCGCTGGAGATATATAATGCATCATTTTTCAGAGAAAGTCTTGTTTTTCTATTTAGCATGAGCTGAGTGAGCTTTAAAGTTGTGCTTGATTGAAGAACAGAAGTTTCAGCAGATTTCTGTTGTTTTTGGGCACACTGGTCGAATTAAGTTTTTGCTTTAGTGTGTACGAACCGAAATATGATGAAACAAAAGAATCAAATTTGATTAATTTAAGTTGAAATCCTCGGGGACATCCAGCTACTTTCACTGCTTTCTTTTAGTGTAAAGTTTTACTAAGCTTATAGAATTGGTGTGAAATTATTGAGTTCGGGTGAAAGTAAACCTCAATATCAATGTCAATGATGGCAAGAGTTCGACCTCGCTTTTTTATTACCAATATCAAAAGTAACTTTCCCCGTCTTATCACAGCACACAGGTGGCAAATCCCTACAAACCTAAAAATCTACCACCTGTGCAAATTTTATTTTGGTGAAAAAATCCACCAAGCAAAACGAAAGATTTATGGTAGTGCATGGTAATACAACCACAACAGATTACAAACAAACAGACACCTACTTTATCAACTTCATCTTTGCCAAAAAATCTGTTCTCTTTGTTTGAGAAAGCACCTAGATAAAAAATATAATAGAGCAATTTTTGCTGCGCTTCCTTTACCAAAAACTGCTTTCGTGTGAAAGTTTCTAGATTGGAGAAAACTAACCGAGTTTTTTACAGACATAGCCATAAAATAGTATCTGTTTTTATCGGTTACAAGTAGATACCTATTGATTTTCTCAGATGTCCCATGGGTTCTCTTTGTTCACTCTAATTTATTTTACTTCAGGGCTATTTCCTCCTTTTTCAACTATATCGAAATACACTGAATGATGATAAAATGTCAGAAGTCACAAGTATTGGATATACTTTCACCGCCCACACATAAGACAAGCTTGGTAGTAGTATGCGTCTTGAATATAAAAGTGCACCTGCTACTACATTCATTTGCTAAAAAGTAAAATTTGAAGAGAGCGTGGGCAGAGATGGCCAAAACCACGGTTTTAATATGAAAATACCAGATAACTACTGGTTTCGTGGTCAAATACGGTTTACGGTCAGAATGGGTGAACATGGCTTTTCGATTCTGAAGATACATTAGCGTCCGTTCGGAGAAATTAATGATGTCAAACTAGGACGTCTAGAATCCTTTTTTAAATTTATTTTTGGCAGTTTTTACCCGATTTGACCGTCTGAAATGTTTTTGTCATAACCTTTTAAAGCCGGTTTCAGCCAGCTATAACCAGACCACACTTTTGACCTTTGCCATCTCTGAGTGTGCTGTACTCAGTCATTAGCCAGGTCGGATCAATTTTTCAAATACTTTCTCTGCAAACTCATATTCTCTCTTTTTTATAACTGATCGGTCATCATTCTCTTCTTTTATTTCCCGAATGTGCCATTTTCACCGTGCCAAAACGTCATTGAGTGATCATGTCTCGTACACTGATATTCCTTACAAATCCTCAAAAAAACTGTTTCTTACCACCAAAAAGCATTGCCCTTTTGTAGTTCTTCCCAACTTTCTCTTTCCAATAAACCAACGGCTTTCTCTTTTTCATTATCCTTTATTTTTTTGTCGGTTAATTCCTAGCAGCGATTTCTCTCGTTTGGTCAACTTAAATAGATAGGTATACATCATAAGTGTATCCCGTTTCTAGTGTTTTTCAGCCAATCCATCCAAGAAAAAAAGAAAAGGGAAATCCTCAGGCGTCTTTTCTCTCTCGTTTTTCGTTCTTTTTGCCTGGTTTCCTTATCTCTTTTTTTGTTGCTTTCCCAAGGCTTTATCTTATTGTGTGGCCAGGATGAGCCAGAAGAAAAAAAGCGTCTTAAACCCATATTTTTCTCTATTCTTTCCCTTGATTGCTTTTTATATCCTGAATTATTGGCTCCAAGATTCGTTTCTTCTTGATTAGCTTGTAATTTTATGGTTTTTCATCATCAGCTGCAAACTAGTTACTATATCCTGAATTATTGGCTCCCAGATTCGTTTCTTCTTGATTAGCTTGTAATTTTATGGTTTTTCATCATCAGCTGCAAACTAGTTACGAGAAAGTAATGCTCTTTTGCTTTCCCAGAAATGTTGCAAAAATATGTCTCACAGTTACATGTTACGTGCTGTTGCACAGATAATTTCTTTTTTAAATCCATATGTTGCAGGCCATGTAAAATGACCAGTTTTGTTTCCATTGTGGCACATAATAGAACTCCATTCCTGGTTTAAATTTCCTCAAGAGAGAAGGATTTAACTGCGAAGGACTCCTGTTATTTTTTAGTAAACACGGTTCAGTATGTAGCATACCCTGAAAACAGCCATTTCTCTATTTCTAAGCTCTTTTGCGATCTTGTTCTTCACACAAGCCAGGTAGGTAGCCAGGATTTGTGGACAGACATGATTTTGTTCGGCTTAATTTAGACCTGACATTTTCGTGATCTAGACAAAAATTATAACTTGGTTTCAACTAGTAACTGACTGATAGGCGAATAAAAACAGTTTTAAAAAATCTGAGGCATTCATCGTCTCACTTTTTTTTATAGACAAGTCAAAACCAAAACAACAAACAAAGGGTTTTCCTTAGAAAAATCATATTGAATCTCCCAATGTATGAAAAACGGAAAGAAAGCGAACAGGAAGATATATTTTGACACTTATATCTCTGTATTTTGCAGTCTGCCTATGAACAAAAAACATTTTGCGCAAAATTTGAAATCCTCTGCAATCTCTTGCTGCCAGCTTCCGTGCCAAATTGTCAGCATTTTTATACTCGTCCTGACTAAATATCGATGCCACAAAATAGAGCAATTTCTGCTTGACTTAAAAATGAATCCGAGTCATCTTCATTTCCATGAGGATGCATGAACAAAAATAAGAGAAATGCGAGAGATGATAAGGTATATCAATTCAAGACGCGGGAGTCCATCGAGAGAAATTTCAAGCAGTCCCGCTTATTGTAAATCATGTCGTAAAAATTGGAAATAAAGTTACATCTCCAGATCTGTTCTTCATTTGGCTCTGGAACCAATCATGCCATTGAAAATACGGATTATAATGAAAATTCTGAAAAAAATTTCCATACAATTTTCTCCTCAAATGGATACGAATAGAAAAGGTTGCGACGAATCCGTTTGAAGTGGAAATATTCACGAAAAAAATGGAGGTTACCCATAATGCGTACCTCATCGAACGACTTAATTTTGCGTTATAAGTGTCGAATGAATTGCTAGATGGAAAATTATCCATGGTATAATGAATATGGATGAAAATATCATCAAAATCATTATGGTGGCATGTGACGTACGCCTTCATGCGTGAAATGAAGGAACAAAATGGGTTGGTATTTGCTGAAAGTAATTTTGAATCAAACGAGAGAAAGTTTTCATTATAGCTCTGAGTTTCAAAGGTCATACGTAATCTTCAATTATTTATTGGATTTATTTTGACGGTTTGAGTTTTTTGAGCGAAAAAAGCAAATTAAAAATCTTGTTGCACAAAATACTCGTTAATTTTTTGCAAAACAAACTTTCCTTTTGCAAGTTTTATTATAAAGAAGCAGATTGCTGGAATTTGTTTTTCTTCAAGTACACCAAATTATTTGGTCTATTTTATGAATATGCAATAGTGGCATTTATTTTGACGCTCATCAGATGGTAAGATCGCTTAAAAGCTCGTTTGCTTGTCAGCCGACATGGCTCGCATTTCAAATTTGGAGCTTATAAGCCAGAAACTGTATTTCAGACAGTAGCTGAAGCTGAAAGAGATAATTTCACCGTAGAAAAAATAGATCGGCTCATTGCGTTCAACCAAGATGCCGCAGTTGGGACATTTAAGTCTTAAATCCGAAAAATTTCTTAGTCATTAAAATACAAGCAATAATTAATTTAATCATAATAAAATCATAAAATCAACAAAAATTAGTTCTTACTTAAGCAACGTGCTCGTTCGGCTCTAGCTGAAAATCTTGCTTTAAAAACGAGTTGCAGAAAAGCACCGAAACTTACAAGCGTCTAAATAAATACTACTAATGTGTACTGTACTTTCTTATATATTTAATCAGGATTAAGGTGCAATAAATACTTGTTGTTTTCTTGTATGCTGACAACTAGGAGACAATAAACTCAATATTTTTATTTGCAGACACTCCTCAAGTTAGTCTCGACTTTGGGAGTAAAATCAACTCGACTCATATTCGGGAGGGCGAGGACGTCTACTTTGAGTGCAGCATCAAAGCCAATCCGTGGATTCAGAAGGTCTCCTGGAGGCACAATGTAAATTCATTTCTAACTAACCACACAACACACCTTTCCAACAAAAAATTACATTCCACTTTGAGCCTGTCAAAATAATAAGGCAATGCTAGAAAAAACACACAACTTTCACATATGCATGCCCTCAAGGCTATAGAGTTCCTTTAAAACGCGTGAATCTGATGCCCTTTCGAACGGAAAACTACAATAAAATTGAACCTTAAACTAATTACAAGTTTATTCCATCATTCTAACCCTTTTTTAAAAGGAAATACGAATAAATTTTGAGCACTCTTCTTCTCTTGCTGTAACCCAATTGTGAAAGTTGTGTGTGTTTTATTTTCCAAGACGTGGCTGGAGAAAGTACTGAACGTGTGTATGAATGTTTTTTTTGGAATTTCCAGGGACGGCTTTTGAGTCACAATACGTCTGCGGGAATCATCATCAGCAACCAGAGCCTCGTGCTTCAATCCATTACCCGAAAATCCGCTGGATTGTACACATGTGTCGGCACCAACTCCGAAGGGGACGGAGCGAGCAACCCAGTCGTGCTCAATGTGAAATGTAATTGTTGAAAATTAAATATTAAAAGTCGATTTTCAAAGAAATCTATCAATATGGAAGAGAGAAAAAAAACTTCACAAGCTGGAGAGAAAAGAGGAAATAAGAGAGAAAAAAAGAAAAGTGAAAAGTCTTTTTATCCCGATACCACACACGGGACTTTGATGATACCCTTTTTTTCTCTCTCGTCTCAAAAAAATTCCTTCTTATTTTTTAACACTTTCTCTTCTGAAAGAGAAAGTATTTTTTTCGCGCCTTTTTTTCTCTCTCTGGAGGATATTTTCTTTGCACAATAATGTTATCTTTTTTGTTCATTGCAGATGCTCCTGTATGTAAATCCCATCAGCAAACTGTCTACGGAATCGCACGCCAAGAGCAGGCCAAGATCCTGTGCGACGTTGACGCCAATCCTGACACCGATCTCCACTTTCGATGGAAGTTTAACAACTCTGCCGAGACGATTGACATTCAGCAGTCCCACTACCAAGTCGATCGACACCGGTCAACTCTCACGTACAAGCCGATGACGGAGCTCGACTACGGCACTGTTCTCTGCTGGGCGAGTCACGACTCGATCGGCACCCAAAAGATCCCGTGCGTTTACCACATCATTCCCGCCGGAAAGCCGGATGGGGTCTCAAACTGCTCCATTCTCAACCAGACGTTTGACTCGTTGTTTGTCTCGTGCGTGGAGGGTTTCAACGGCGGGCTCCACCAAACGTTTGTCATTGAAGTCTGGGACTTTCACGCGCAACATGTCATCCGCAACTTGACAAATCTCCGACCTGTCTTCAACGTTCGAGGGCTTGAGCCCGGAGCCTCGTACATTGTCCGCATTTACGCTGTCAACAGCAAGGGCCGGAGTGAAGTACAAGTCCTTCAGGCGAGTACTCTCAAAGCCGCAGAAAAACAGACTGGATACAGTGCAGGTAAATAATTGGCGCGTAAAAACAAAAAAAAAAACTACTTTCACTTTTTTTTTAAAGAGAAAATTATAAATCTGGAACATTTTTTTATTCTTTCTCATGTTTTTTTTTCATAGAAGCCTCCTCTGTAAAACCGAACCTCTTGAATATGACGCCCATTTTGGGGATTCTGATTGCCGTCGTGGCCACACTCATCCTCGTCGCTGTCGTAATTGTGCTCGTCATGAGAGGCCGGGGTCACTCTGGGGAGGACAAGAGACTCCCGAAAAACAACGGCGGACTGAACAAGTCGAGTCCTGAACATGACAAGTCCACAGTTCCTCTCAAAAAGTCTGTCGAAGAGTGTCCCGACGTGGATGACAAGAATCCAGATGTCGTGCCTCACAGTTCCGGTATGCTCCTCCAAAAATCCGACAAAAAAAATCTTTTTTCTATCAGTACATCATTCAAAATGATGTCTATTATAAATCTATACTGGTGAAAGGATCAGCTTTCACATTCCATACGGAAGCTTTCCCCGAACAAAAAAAAATGTATTCTGGCGAGCGACTCCCGGACGCTCTGTACAAACTGTGCTTTCTCTTTTGTGAAAACGTGACGGGATGCGGCTTGCTATAATGCTTGAAAGCATCTGATTAAAGGATTCTCAAGAGAGGCAGTCAGGTGCCGGATGGTTGGAAACACACTCGAAAGAGGAAAAAAGAAATGTTTCGTAAAAGAGAAAATAATACATCTCCTATTTTGTGCAAACATGCATGTCCATGTAATATTTAGGGAAAAGAGGAAGCAGCCTCTGAGTAGTACTCAAAAAAAGGAGAAAAATTGTGAATGCACTCGGCGGATGTTATGCAATAAGTTTTTTTCTCTTTTCCTGAAGCTTTCTTTATATAATTTTAGTATATCAAAGTCCATCGAAAAAAATCTTGATATTAGAAACTTTTAGAGGGTCCCCGCTACTGTGGAAGTCATTCCCAAAACAGCATTCTCCTATGAAGAATACCATCATTCGCGTATTTTCGTTTAGATTTGCTTGAAGAATTCATTCTCAGATTTTTTTTTCGGATGAGGCGTCGAACATGTTTTTTACTACCCCGTGCATAAGCAAATTAGGAAATTTTGTTGACTTGCACGCCAAAAATTTCAACAGGTTTTATCTTCCAAATGGCCTCTAAATTGAATTTTAATATCACCTGACTTTTGTTTACATCAAAATCTACTACCGTCGGGAATGAATTCTTGTCTTTCCGCGCATGTTCTGCGACTACCAAATCAGTTGGTGCGTCGGTCAAATAGTCATTCGTACCACTTGAGACTGCTGTTTGGGAATGACTTCTGCAACGTTGGTGACTTCTAAAAGCCTATAATATCAAAAGAAAGTGCATTCTTGCACGAAGAAAAGTCTGGTCGACGTATAAAAATGAACCGAGAGTAAAACTTGAAAAGGGGTTTAGTTTCGTGGATAAAATTTGTGATTTTTTATTTTGGGCTGTATGTCTTGCAGAGATCGATGGGATGGACCCCGACGAGAAAGTATTTCTAGAGAGACTCAATAACACAAGTCGTTTTTACGAGACCATTCCAAGGGCCGTCCGAACTGCATCAACGCCACGTCCTGACCCAAACACCTCAGCAGCAGAATTAGTGAATAACGTAAAAAATAGAACGCCCAGAACGGTAAGAAGTGAAAGTTGACAGAGTGAAAGCTTTTTTTATATTGTAGCCTGTATCGTTTTACCCTCTCACGGATAATTACGTAATATATCGTTTTCCTTTATTCAAGGCGAGAGAGGAAGTGACATACGCCGAGTTGTCACTGCCAAACAGTCCAGCGTATCATCCTGGAACGTTGCGGCCCCACCACCAGCCCCACATCCGGCCACAAGAACCAATCATCTACGCTCAAATAGATCCACTCAAAACAGTTCAGTGCTCAGTTCCTGTCGGAGTCGTTGAGCAGCAGACCCAAACCCTGCCCGGGTACCCGATCCCGATCCCTCATCCATCTTCCGAGGTACGCCACTCCAACAGACCAACACAATCCCGCCAGTGGACAAAACTTAGCTGTTCCTTGCCACTTCTCAAAGAAAGCAGAGTCTGACAGGGCGACATTTGCTTTTACTCTTTACTCGAGGATGTACTGTGCGCGCGCGAGCGAGCAAATTTTTGTTTTCAGTTTCGTCTTTTCTTTGTTGATGCTTTCTTCTTTGAAAAAAAAATCGTTTTTTGTGCTCTTTCACCGGAAGTTTATTATTTTGTAGGAGTGTTCTACTGCTGTGACCATTTTTTGTTCTTACTCTTTGGCGCTTACATGGTCTGACAATTTGCATTTTTTTAATGTTATGCAGGCATTTCACCCTGTTTTGTTATAATTTCACTGACATTCAAAACCTGTTACCGTAAAACTTCTAAAGAACGCCGGGGTCTTAAAAGATCGCCGGTCTCTAAAGAACACCGGGGATAACGACGGAAATTCGAAATATCGCCGCGGTTTCTTAAGATCGCCGGGTCCCTAAAGAACGCCGGGGTATCTAAAGAACGGCGGGTAAAAGACAGTGGGGAGCTGTCACAAGAGACGGAAACAGCCATAAATTGTTTTTCATGTTACCATATAATGGACTATATTTTCATG
>VICI01003232.1:0-13831 GCA_019593645.1 Akabosia matsudoensis | reverse complement strand
TATGACTTCCAAAGGTTTGTCTAGCAGGTTACGTAACGTCCACCGCAACGGTAGCTAATCTATAATGAACAGGGAATTTGGCCTGCATGAGGGACTTGATAACCCTGGATTTATTGTGGACAGTAATGCCGAACTTCAAGTTGACGCCCGGAAACTTGAAAGCTCGTCGGATCGAAGCGATGTATTATACCCAAATTATGGATCGACAAACTCAAAGAAAGGCATGTATGAAGCAAACGCTTCAGAGAATCTGAAGAATCATCAAAATATAAAACCCCGCGACATCGGCAAATATGATGGCGAAGATGGACTATGTACTGAAGTAAATGACAGCTCGAGTGTCAGAGGATCAGAGTAAGCTTAAACAATACTTATAGATGTGATAGATTTGATTACGGTTCAAAAGGAAGCCCGTTGACCCAAGAGTGATATATAACAGTAATTGATTATATACATATATAGTGTACTTTAGTAAGTTAAGTGAAAGTTGGTACAACTTAGCGGATCAGGGGCTCCAACATTTAAAGTTGAATGCAAAACACTTCAAGCTTCATTTGAGATTGAACTACATTTTCGTATTTGTAATATTGCCGTTAGTTTAGTTTGGTATAAACTGTGTATTGAAGAGCGATGAAATGAAGTTTCGGAATAGTATTTGATGGTTTTAATCGATTGCTTAAATTCAATGGCTCTATCAAATAGATCTAGTAAATTATAAAATTGCGAAAACTTATATTCTTTCCTGTTCTTTTTTTAGCCCATTTTAGCCCATTTTAGGTTGTACTAAATATAGCATTACTTGACAAAGTATTTATATGCAAAACGCATTAGGCAAATGGCACTACACGGATAAGGCATTCATGGAATTCAAGCATTATATTATGCATAAAGTATTTTCCGTAATTAGCATTATCTAAAAAAGAATTAGTTTTATTTTCCTCCTGCAATTTTGCTTGCTCAGTCTTAGTAAAACCTTCAAACAAGCGAGTTCTGCAGTGAAGTGTCTATTCTTCAACGAATAAAATGTCTGTTCTGTCTCCAGTCACTTTTGGTCGTACCCAAAAAGGGAAACCGAGGTTAGTCGGATGTGATTTAAACTCTTACACTTTAAATTGTAAGAGTAAAATAGGATCGACGACTAAAATACGACTTAAAAAAGTTCACAGATTATTTTCATAGTACATAAATTGGTTGAAATTATTCGCCACCTATGTTTCCCCCCGAAATTATGGAATGTTAGGGATAGGGTTTTAGAAAATATTCCGCTGACAACTTGGTAGAAGGATGGAACAATAGAATTCGAAACCTTGTTTCATGCTTTCATCCATCCTTCAAAAAAGTTTTGGCTCTTATCGTGAAGGAGCAAGATAGAACATGTAGCATGATGTCTCAAAAATTGAGTCATCCTACAAAACCTACTATTTACAAGAAAATGAATGAAAATATTTATTTTCTTGTATCTACATATGATCAGTTTTCTGACAGGTGCGATTTAAAAAATGTGTATCTGTATTTGTGTGCATTTTTCGTGCTTTGACAAAGATGTAGTTGTGTAGTTGTTCTGCCTATGAAATTTATATTATGAGAATTTTTTTTTTAAATTTAGAGCTAGATTTTATGACTTTAAATGTCTGACAATGTGAGCTTTTAGTAAACGAAAAAATGTGAGCTTTACCGAAATTCAAAAAACAATCAGAATTGAAGTTGCATATCCTGCGCCTGACCACTTCGTTGATAATGCCTTATTTCCATAATGCTTAAAAATTAGAATGCCACTTTACTCTAATGTATAATACGGAAAATGCGTTTTTACTGCTAATGCGTTTTAAGTAATACTTTTGCATATCAATGCGTAGTCGTTTAATGCTTTATTTAGTAATACGCAATCAATAATAGGTATTAACTTTGATAATCTGTCGACTATGCTAAGAAAAATATTGGTGTTTACTATACCGGAGAAAATACTTCCGGTGGATCACTAAACAAACATTACGGTTTTTGTCTGCAGGAGGAAGTTTCATGATAGTGACACGGGAGCGGAAAAAAACGTTGAACACGGTACCGATCTTGATGAAGGACAAGCCACATCCGGAGAATCTATATTGGTCTACAATGCTGGCAGTATAAATGACGACTCAAGTCGTAAATCAAGCAAGGGATATTATCGTGACATACGGTTATCCATGGATATCAAGAAGCCATATGTTCAAGACAATGGAAAATTTAGTCTTCCATTTAACACAAGTTTTGACAGTAACGAGAATGAAAAAAGTGTTCCAGTTTATTTCCAGTCACATTCTAGCGAAACCAACTCGTTGTGTTGTAATTGCTCGGCAAAGTCTTTGGAAGTGTATAAAATCATTTTAAAGTATTTCGTGCAACGCCCTCTGTTTTGTTTCACAATATGGTCTTTGGGCTACATTTTCTGGGGGGACGAGGCACTTCCCGGAGGATCTTTGTTCGCTTTGACAGTTTTGGAGCTTTTAGCCTTATTTCTAGGTATGATTCTTTTTGTAATATAGAAAGATTCAAGAAGACATTATTTTACAGGATATTGGTGAAATCACGACGGAATCTTGATTCCATAATCGGCTAGGTTATGTAGCAGAGCTTCTTCAACTACCTGGTCTACTTGGCATGGTAGCGGCAGGACTTATTTCTACGTAATGTTCCATATATCAACGTTGCCAAAGATTTATCCTTGTCCGTTTCTTCACCTTTACGGTACCTTAACTAAAACATTCCTCTGGTTCTAATTTATTGTTTTTATGTTGCAAGTAATGATAATATTTTCGATATACAAAACTAAATAACATCCTCGTTTACTTGCAGAGGAATTTCCATTGTTGTATTGCTCATACGAGGTGCGTTAGGAGTCAACCCTGTGAACATTCAAAAATTTAAGCGTGTTATTCCATCTTTAGTGATTGGGTCGTGTGTCGTTGAAGCGATAGCAGCTACACTTGCAGTCTACTTTATTCTTGATTTCCCCATTGAATGGGCGTCGTTAATGGGGTATATTTTTGACTCACTAATGAAATGAAACAAGAATATTAAAATGATTCCCGAATTGTATGTTCTTTGAACTAAATCGAAATCAAACATTTTTTTAGATGTATCATATCAGCTATGTCAGGGGTTGCTGTAGTACCCTATGTTGCTAAGGCGGAGGCACAATTTTCATCGATAGTCGATGATAGTTCGAGGTCTCCAAATTTCTCCACCGTCATGGCAACTGTGAGGACTGCATGTGGACTAGACGCTATGATCGCAATTTGTTTGGCAGATGTGGCTCTGGGATTCGTCTTTGCAGAGGGTAAGGTTGAAGAGATTTGATTTTTGTGAGTGAATTACTACATGTAACACTCGTTCTTCTATTCAATACAAGTACACACTTTGTCCTGATGGCCATACATGAATTTTTTAGCCATCTTCATTCATTAGATATGATTTTTTTTCTTCATACAGGAGAGCTCGGACTCGGATTTGTAAAAGGGTTGGTTGAAGTCGTCATTGGTGGCGTCGCTGGAATCTGCTGGGGGCTACTAGCAGGACTGCTCCTTGATGAGGTAGACCAATGAGTTTTTAGCACTGGAGGATTCAATCCACATCTTCACGCTACAGAAAGGTTCGATCTATTTCTAATGGAAACAATTTTCGTTTCATAGACATCTACAAATGAAAAGAGATGCTGCACTGTATTTGCTTGCGGTGTGATGACATTCCTTGGATTTCCAAAAATTGGTTATGCTAGAGCGGGTAAATTTTCAGTCATATCATATCATATCATACCAGTAAAATTGTTGAAGTCGTTATAAAAATAATAATTTGGCAGGACCTTTGGCCGTGTTTGCTGGGGTTTTGATATCAACTACGCTGTGGAAAAAGAAGCAAATCGGAGGAAAAAATAATGTATGTCAAATCCACATGTTTTTGCTTAACATATTTTCAAATAGTCGACTGGCAGTAAAGAGTCTTTTCCTGAAAAACGTTGACTTATAATATTCATTTCGTTGTACAGGAGCAATTTGCAGCTACGTTTACAATCGCTTGGTATATATTTCAACCTCTTTTATTTTCGATCATCGGGGCTCGCACAGACTTTGAAACTGTGGACTGGAGTATTGTTTGGAAAGGACTGATTTGCTTACTAATCAGCTTGACCGTAAGTAACTGTCTTCATCGTCATCAGCATCGAGTATGATAAAAATATAATTTCGGATTCATGTTTGAGCATTTTGTAGATCCGATTTGCGATTTACGTTTTTTACGACCACAATGACTGGAAGATTTTCAATGAAGGAAAGGATTTACATATGCATAGCATGGATTCCCAAGGGCACAGTGCAAGCAGCTTTGGGCCCTGCTGCCCTGGATACTATTTTATCGTTGGACAATTTAAAGTCTCCAGATACATACGAAGATCTGGCATACAAAGTAATGCACCTATCCGCCGTTAGTTTTATTGCCGCTGCAACATTAGGATGTTTATGCATGAGATTTATCGGTCCAAAGCTATTAACTAGGTAGATGTGTTACAATTTTCGTTTTCAAGTCTATAGCTCGGTGATATTAACCATTTGTTAAGGCAACTGTCTTTTTTTTACATATATGTACTTGTTTAAATGTAAATATTTGTTATTACTGAAGGCTAAACGATGTTATTTGTTTGATATTCGGGGCACTTTCGGGTAGTACATGTTTGCCCGATTGGAGACCTAAAAATTTAACCTATGCAATGTATATGGATGTATATGTGTTGTTTTGTTAATGAATTGCTTGACTTATTTTTTTGAACCAATCGCTTTAATAAAGTTTATGATAAAAAGAAATGCAGAATTTGTCGGCTTCTTATTCATTGTATCATTTGTGAAATTTTTTATTACAGATACCTTGTTTGTTGTACATCTAAACATAGATTTATTCGGTATCCCTAGTGTAATCCATGTTTATAGTTTTGAATCTTATATAAACTTGACATTTCATGTGTATGCATATTAAGTATTTTGTAGTGTACATAATTTACTTACGTATATGCAATCTACAACACTAGGAGATAAATCATTCACATGATAAGATGTACCTCTGAAGTACCACAAAATTATTAATTAACTATAGTGTACCAGTGTAGTATAGTATCGTATGTACATAGTTTTCTTTATAATATCTCAAGTGTACACTCGCGCTCACACACTAATATACATTCACAGCCATTTAGGGTTTGCGATGATTGCTACGGAAAAAAAAGACAAGTTTGCTTACTTTTCCTTAGATACGGATAACCTGACTCAACTGCAACTCATAATCAATCAGTGTATGTCGAAGAAAAGTGTTTCCAGTCAAGTTTCATACATTTTTATCGTGCTTCGCGAATATTTTATTTTTCTGTAACTTTCAACTTTGTTCATTATCAAGTAAAGATAACATCCATACAAGTCCATAGAAGTAATTAAAGTAAACGAAAGCTTTTTTTTGGTGCTTCAAAAAGCTGCTCTGTCGCATCTTTGAAATTATGATTAATGTCTCAATCAACAAAAGGTTACGGATTTTAGCCACCTCAGTTTGAACATATCCTGGAAGAAACGTTATAAAGCATTTTTTCAACATATCTATGTACGCAGATGGTTTTCTTCATATTGCGCTGATTATCGGTTGACGTGTAACCAACCAGGACTAATAACAATCTCAATCTATCACGGACAGGTGACCGCACGAAGTTGACAGCCGTTTTGAAATCACTGGTTGTTTATAAATTCACATCAGTTTTATGTTCCAACACCCTTTTTTAATAATAATTAAGCTTTTGAAACTATATATTCAGCGTAGTTTTATAATGACACAGTCACATTTCATATTCTGGAAGATTGTATGAAGTCATGTACATAAGTGTAGTAACTATCAGCTTTCAAAGCAGGTGGCTCTCGGGAAATAAATGAACATTTTTGCATTCGCCAGCATAATATAATCCTTATGTCCTGAGTTACAGTTTCATGTATGATTATTACTATGAATACACCTAGACAAAAATGGCAGTATGCTTGTATTTTTCAGTGATTAGAATCGTACATTATCTTATTAGTATTTTTGCTGGCAAGATCTAATCTCTATTCACTTTTGCATGTGGCTATTCAGCAATAGAAAATACTTTTAAAAAATCAGAAAAAATACAAATATACGGACCAGAAAACGTGAATGATTCCGAGTCGAATGTCGACTCGCCTTGAATTTAAGCTGGTCCAGCTTCCAAACACGTTAACAACTTTTTTTAGGGGGTTGTCAGTTTTGAAAAATAATACAAAAAATTTTTCATAAGAAATTTCGCCAATATCAGAGAAACTTTAGTTCTGATGATGAACAAGCAACATAGCGAAATAGCGGGCTATTTTTAAAGGATATAAGAAAGTGAACAACTTTTTGGTGTGTATTTCAACATATTTAAAATATTTTGCATGCATGTTATCCTATGAATATTCAACAAACTAGGCATATGAAATGGGGATTCGGCCGACACGTAAACGAATAGGTATTGACAGATGGCAGTGAAAGCAGCCATTCAAATTTATGACAGACAAAGCCTTAAGAAGTTTTTGTTGGCAGGAACTGCCCGTCTCTCAATGTTAACGACGATTCAGTGACAAGCTTTTTTTTCCCTCACTGTACTTTGTATACGACTATGACCTTAGCATACTCCCTCCGGAAATTATTTTCATTTCTTTGATTTGCGTCTTTGCTTATCATTTTTATGGATTACAACATAATACTCGTAATCATTTTCGAATTCACGTGAAATCAGACAACAATCATTTTGCAATTAGGTACGCATTACGAATAATTTGGTTGGGAGTTCAAGAACATACATTATAAGTATATCTAACTCCTTGAAGGCTCCGCTCGGTTCTGGAAGTAAGATCATGGTGCACGCGAGCAGAATTCATAAATTAACACAAAATAGGAAGGGAAAATGTCCATCTGTATCTAGGAACAGTGTATCTGTAATGTAAAATTTAGTTGGAAAATGTGTATAATACACATGGGATAGGTATACAACGACGAAAATTATAAGCAATACACTATTTCCATTTCATATCTGAACAATTAATGAAACGTAACACAAATCAGAATCATGACAGCAAAATCACAATTATTCAGGTTGTAGCACCATAGTGAATCTGTGTACAACAGAAGACAAAGAAACATTTTGTGATTAAGGGCTATTTCATGGTTGTAGGTAACATGTGCCAAATTTTTTCATGTCCTGATTTTATATAAAAAATTTTAATCCTGCGTAAGTGCCGATGTTGAAACTTATTTTTGCAATTAACAAAGCTTCATAAATACACCTACGTTATGTACCACACTCAAATGTGAATTTTACAACAGCACCATTCATCATTACAACCTGCTGACCTGCAGCTCGTTGTGTAAATAATATACTTTAATTTTTAACGCCTGAGACAAGTTCAATTCAAGATCAGAGCGTCTAGCATATGTGATCAAGTAACAAGAATGTTTTACAAAAAAGACCCAATATTTAATCCTCGAAACGACATTAGACATAATATGAGACCACTCAAAACCTGTTATATCTGAACTCAACAGTTTGCAATAATTTAAGCTATGACTACGCTTCAATCCGGAATGACTAATAATCGTTTCAATATGATTTGGAAAATTCGATGCCCAAACCCATCCACCAAATCAGTTAAACATTACAACTACTTAAAAGTATTTTTCCGCTCCAACATTGCCAACTGTACTCTATCTAAGAACTATATTGTTTGTGCGTCCTGTTTGGATATTTTGGAGGCTGTATCGTATGTGTCTTCTCGTCATACGTTGGGCTAGTGTATGTAAATTTATATTTTGACGGGGTCTTTCAGAAAGTAGGAGCTGTTTGATCTTTTCTTATTATTCATGGTTTTTTTACTTATTAATTGTGCAGTTCAATCAGATCTTCCCCAAGAACAATACGTGTTTCACATACATATTATGTTTAAGTCATTTCGTTAACGATGCTAATAATAGTTTAATGTTCGAAATTCCAATTTTTCGGAAGTTCGCATGCACACGAAACTGATAAACTGAAAGTCAAACGTTATCTCTTTATAAGAATCATCTGTGGCGCATCTTCCACGGCCTTCATCGTGGTTTCCTAAACGGACGATGTTAACTCCCACGCAGTAATCAATTACATGCACATATATAGGCATGTGCAATTGCCAGGTTCTGAATCGTAGTGAGCGCCACCTCACAAACGAAAAACAATAAAAAGCTCAAAATCTACCTGTATATTTCACATTGTTATGCCACCTGAACGCTGAAAAAGGTTTTTCCCTAAAACATCCATCTTGAAATTGTAAATGAGTGCATACTGTAAGCAATATGGCCATAATCCCTTTCTACACAAAATTTCATCAGTATAACTGGAAAATTGCAAGACTTACAACTGTTCCTCATTCAAAACTCTTCTATTCGAAGGTGATGAAAAGCAAAATGGTGATGATTAAGAAATTCTCAGAAGAAAGTTCAACAACATTTGCCTCTAAATATTCCTAACTATTTAATGGCCGAGCATGTTTTGTACCGACCAATTCACTGACATTTTAGTACCTTTTACTTTGAATTCATCTCTCTTCGTTGGGGCACGATCCACCATTTCACTATAGGGCCTTTTCAGTATTTATTTATATATATTAGGTAACCATCTTGGCAAGTGGATAGTAAATATGTTCTTCATCTGTCTAGTCTCACCGTCTTATGACAACAGCACTTTGTAAACTGCTATTTGTTCGTAACTGTAATAAAATGTTGTACACAGAGTTAGGCTACATTAATTAATATGTTATACAATTAATTTTGTAGATGAACCAGTACGATAAAAAAAAAGAATTCCAGTGAGCTTTTTCTTGTTTACCCGCTAAGGTTTAGAGATTACATTTTTTTACGCAGATAATTTCCTCATATTTTTGAATGTTTTGCGTACATAAAAGTTCACCTAAATAAATGTATTGGAAATACATTGTTTTGTATACGTAAATATCAAAGTATGCATTGTATTAGTTCTTACAGAGCGAGTTATTTTGAGAATGATACATTATTTTTTTAAAGTATATCCTAGTATCATTATTTACAATATTGACAGCATTTTTTTCGCCATACTTGTATTATAGCAGCCTCGTCCACAAGGATATTTTTTTCTTTTGTTTTACTTTCTTCACTTATTACACGATAAATATGCATAATAAACTATAATAACCCCCTTTCTCCTGGCATTATTGGTTTTTTGTGTCGTTAAAAGTGTTTTTATAGTGTATTGTTTTAGGTATTGCAACTTATGACTAGTACATCATCTTCTTTAGTAGATAAGAAGAATGGAAATAAACTGATAACACATTTTCATCATATAAACTGTGATTGAGAAGATTAAAAATTAGTGTAACCGATTCTTTTCCAAAAGAAACAAAAGTAAAACAAAAAATACATACGATTACGAGTTTTCTTTCATCCAGTGTGTTTTTGGCAATCCTGATTGAACAAGAAGTTACAAATTGGTTCCAACCTTTCAATATAAAAATTTTAATATGCAACGTAAATCTGCATAGATTGGCACATTCTGAATTTCTTTTATCGTTGCTACACTGTAGAACAATTAAGTTTTTTTTTTTTCATAGGGAATGGAATCAGTATATTTCCATAGCAGCATGTCTCTAGTCATTGGAAAAGTTAAATCTTCCATAATTAAAAGTGTCAACAAAGAATAACGTTGTAATTTGGGGTTATCAGTGGAGCTAGAGTGGTATTCATTCAGTAAGCCTTTTCGTATAAGTGACTCGGAAAAATTAGAAAATTAGTCAAAGGTGCAAGGGCAGTTCTAATCAAACTCGGCAATTTGCAACAGTTACACTTAGGGCTTAAACGGGTTTTCCTGGCCCCATGTAAGCTGTAAAAAGAAACACAGAGTTTAGCTGCTTGGAAAACTGAAAAACGAAAGACTGTGAACATTTATGTCATTGTAACGTTAAGGGGAAATTCACAATTTTAAATTTCTTGAACATCGAAAACATCATTTTTTTGATTAACTGAGCACGTGGTTTTCATGATAAATGAAACGTAAATATGTTGCCATGAGAGGATACAACACAGAATAATTCCTGTTAGAATGGCAAATAGCCTTGGTGGCTCACTGGTAGGTTATTTATAGGAGAGAAGAACGTATGAAGAAAGGTCTCAAGTATTAAGTTAGTATGAGAGCGCAAATTTGTAGTTTGTTGGTTTTTTTCCAAAATCAATTCGATAAAGTACTAAATAGTTATTCGCATAAACTTTTGTAGTCGTCGTAACTTTTAGATAGTACATAATACGAAATAGTCTATTAATAAGAAAAGGGAATGTTAAAGTTTCATATCTTCGTCATCAATTCGGGAGGCATGAGACGTAGATGGCTGATGGTGCTGATGATGGCTTACGTTACCGTTACCAGTGCCATTCGCACCGTTGCCATTCCTTGAACCAGTCTGTGAGCCTGTGGAGGAAGTCTGATGAGACGGCAGTGGTGGAGGTTGATCCTGCTGTGAATCCAGCGCAGCGTCCCCACTACTTTGATCGGGGTAGTACGCTGGATGCTCAGATATTGCATAAAAATTGCCATTGTAGATGACGCCAAGCTCTCTGAGGAAGTCACCACGGATTGTAGCTTTGATTGTCCAATTGTAGCAGTCCTCAGCTTCACTCTCACGATCCAAACGCTCGACGTCAACTATTTTTGACGAGAGACGCTCCAGAATAACCCCGATGTCTTTGATGGTCAAGTGTCTTTTCTGATCTAGGGAAAGTTGATCAATGAGCAAAAGGAATTTTTGCGTTGTCGTCGTGTCCTCTTCGATAACAGAATGATTATTTTCTGTTTCAGACTCCGAGCTTTCCGTCGTCGTTCCTCCTCCTCCGCCTGGACCCAGGTCATGAGGATGAATTATTGAGCCGCTAACCCCTATACCCGAGGTAACTCCTGAATACGGAACACTGAGGTAACTACTTGGCACTATTTTTCTACCACCAGGCCCACCAAACCGACCGTCCTTATCCTCTCCGACGCCCATGAACCGAACATGGAGGGATTTAGCACCAGGAATCATCCGTGCCGCTCCCTCCATGCTGGAATCTTGGATAGGTGAAGTTGCTACAGCCTTGTGCACCTTTCGACCCGGAAACAAAAAGGAAACACATATTTACAAGGATTTTACAGTCATCAGTCCTATAAGCAAAACCGTCATATCCGCAAAGAACTGAAATGATATCCAAACTGAATCCGACAAATCTACACTTATCCAATTTTTTCAGTTGAAAACAGTCCATTTCACAATGTCGTTAGCGTTACACGCGGGTGCATGAAATCAACGTGCAAGTTAATGTATAACATGCAAACCAAAATACCTTCCTTATAATGTAACATAATATAAGCTTCCCAATTAGTAGGCAAACGGTCATCATAGATTCTCAATGCTAACAACAACCATGCAACAATGAAACCTATGGCAATACATCTAATGAAAATCATACAGTTATAGTTATCGTCACAACGGTTGTCGTCTGAAATGACGCAAAGAATAAGACACGACGTATGTCATACGAACGATTAGGAAAGAGAAATCATATGCACACAAGCGAACATTTGGTTAGGACACTATTATTGCTAGCTATGTGAAAATGTTTTAGTTAGGCGAAACATACCTGTTATTTTATTTAAGGAATGAACAACTCAACAATGATCATCGCTCACTGCCTCATCATGACAACAAAACATTCTCATTAGTTATTTTCTCCAACCGCAAGGGTCGCAATTGGTAGAGCGAAAGGGGAGGAATGAGTAAAAAAGCCAGGTTTAGTTAGACTTCAGTTTCCTTGCTTTTCCCTTCTCCCTTCCTTCTACGAGAACTTGACCGTGATTTCACAGGTAGTACACAGGTATGCTCCGCCCTTCTTGGCATTGTATACTCTACGCTCTGCATCAAACCAAAGAAAACAAATTTATTGAACCAAAAGTTTCAAAAAAGCCATCGTACAGTTTTGTTTTCCTATTACATTCGTTCTGAAGGTTAGTCAATCATGTTTTTGCAAACAAGTACAAAAGACTTCGTTAATAAATGAACATTTTAAGGTTTTTCGTCACGCAGAAGTTCCTGCCGGTTTTATGAGTGGAAGGAATTTAATGTTTTAGTAAACTTATTCAAATACGATTAATATTGTCTTTTCGTGTTGTAATATACACATACTCTGGCAATAGGCAAACCCATACTCCATAATCTCCCATACAGTTGCAGTTGGAAATCATAAACTAAAGCATAATTGTAACTGTTAAAGAATGTCCCTCATGTTAGTCCTGAACATCACTGGACCTCTAGTACTACAGTTCATGCTTCCTATGAAGTCAATCAAGCATGTCCACAGCTAGATGCATGGTACTAATTTTGAGTCAAGTAAGTGTGAATAGCTTATTTTAGCATGTGCTATGATGCAATAATGTAAACTTGATTTTATTTCGCGAAGAGGATGCAATAATTCAATACACGAAAGCCTATACATATGCATAATCCGAATCAAAATCAAAATACTTGTAAGATATTTCGATACACTCGATAGTGGCTGAGTTAGGGTACATTTATTTTGCCCTTTTTCACCCTTTGAATTGTATCTGTAACATCAATTCCCTTTTCGACGGGCACATTTCTGAGAACTATGTCCTTTCGCGATTATCTTATACCTTAAGACGATATTAAAAATACATAATAATAAATAAATGTAGGCGTGCATCAATGATAATCAAAAATGTGGGTAGTTATGCTTTTCTGAAAAATTTAAGCTGGTCTGAATTCGTGTTTACTTCATACAAATGACTTCTTCAACGTGACAAATAACTCATTTAGGAGCCTTAAAAGCTCGTCCATCATGTATGGCTGGAAAACTGACGGTCATTACTTACAGTACTACTACTGGTAAGCTTTAGCAAACGTACTGCTTGCCAGTACGGGACAGTGGTATATTCATAGTATAATGCATATACGCTTTTTATAACCTTTTGTATGATTAATAAAACGATACTTTCAAACAATGAAGTGAAATTGCTACGGCAGCAAACCAATTTTTATCGCATGCATTATTATTTTACTGTGATAAAAAAGAGTTTTTTTTTCACTTCAAGTGTTGTGCGTAGAAAACGCCTGTGCAAAGAGAAAAAATTGCTCTTTTCACTTATAGTTTTCAGGACATCCTCGTCTGCTTTCTTTTCCAGATCGTAACTTAGGATCCCACGTATTTCTCCTGAGCGTACATGGTTTAGCATGTGGACCCTGAGAATCGTTGGGAAAAGAGAGAACCTAAGTCACTGAAAATGGGTCAATGTGACACGTGTTCCTGATGCTTTCCTCTCAATGCTTCGTTCGCTCTCGCTTTCTTTCTTTAACTGTCGTAGTACTACCCATCTGCTTTCTAGTGTATGCCAGCCAGAGATATACATTCTCATGATCCGTCTAAGCTGCTACCGTATGCACTTTCATCCAGCATGCTACGAAAAAAAAACAATGTACAATCTTTTGTAGGCGATTTGAGATCCCCCTACCACTAATTTAGGTGTGTAACTGAATAACATTATGCAGCACATACGATTGTTCTGTTATAGTTATGACTCAAAACCATGAAAAAAATTTAAGTACACACAGCTATAGAATGTGGTTCTCAATCACTTCGGATTCGTTTCTGCCTTATTAAACGTTGAATAAAGTGAAAATACAAACGCTGTACTTGAGCTCCTACATCTTATTCCTGTTCCTGACTCTCC